>JAFIDM010016368.1:0-20809 GCA_023159025.1 Thereuonema tuberculata
CATATTTCCTAACTTACGACAGTGTCTAATTACAATGGCGTTATAGGCTGTTTCCGCTCCAATAGCTAATAGCCCATAAAAATCCTCATTTTTAAGACACTTTCCTAACTTGAGTGATATTCTTTTTAATTGGTTCGTGAGTTTCCCCTTTTTTTGATGGGCTTGGGTTATTCTTTCGCCTATTAGTAATTTTTGAACCTTATTTATTAGGTATTGTATGGTGTTATGGTTAGAATCTATCTTAACTCTGCATCCATTTGGGATTAAACCTTCTTTTTTACAAATACGGTTAAAGATAATCGCAGTTTTTGCTGCTTCAATACGTTTCACAGTATTCAGAAATTGCCTGATCTCGTATTTTAAAAAAGAGTATCTAAACAATAGCTCAGCAATAGTGGCCATTGCTGTGTTAATATTACAACTATTTAACGTGTCTTATTATATATATTAATAGAGCCTACTATATAGACACCTTAAAACCATAATAAAATTGCTAAAAATGTATAAGCTTGGCTACGTACGTTTCAGAATTCCTGTTCGAATTCTATTTTCAAGCCATTAAAAGACCCTAAGTATCTCCCCTAAAATTGTTTGTCCCAACGGGACTCGTCAAAGAGAGAGGGCAATGCGTGTTTTGTGTTTAAATAAAGGTTTTTCCCTAGTGGTGTCCGCTGCAATTAAACATTTAATAAAGACGCATACGGCGCTTTGTGTTTTTATTTTTTTTATTTTTTTATTTCCTTTTTCTCCCTCCCCCCTTTTTTCTACCTGAGGTGAATGGTTTGTCTTATAATTATGTTATAACGTTTTGGATATTATTCCTCTAGTTAAAATCCATATTCTATTATATTTTTATTAGATAAATCTTGGTTATAGCTATTTTTTGTTCTAATCATTGCCGATTCATAAAATTCTCTTAGGTACCTTTCTTTCCTTTGTCCTAGGACCATCACATTTTCAAGATCGAGGTGATGGCCCGTTATTTGGCAGTGATTGGCGGTCCCATATGTTTTATTATTTGTATTAACGGCAGTTCTATGCTCATTTAGCCTTGTTTTTAGTTCACGCTTAGTATTTCCTACATACAGGCATTTATTAGTGTTTAATTTATTAGTTTTACATTTTATCCCATAAATAATACCTTTTTTCTTTTCCCTTTTTTTATTTATAGATTCCTGGTTGGATGTATTAACTTTTTTCCGTTTAAGGAACGCGCCTATGGTATTCTTAGGTTTGCATGCAATGCCTATGTCGACTGACGCTAGGATGGGATTAATTTTCCTAATTAAGTTTTTGTCAAACGTCATTGATACATAATTTTTTGGTTTATTATTTCTAGATGCCAATATTTCTAATTCCGAGGCATTCTTTTTATCTTTATTTATTTGTAATATCCTGCTAAATTTATTAATTTGCTTCTCTAACCAACTTTGTGGGAAACTATTTTCCATGAAAATTTTTTTAATGAATCAACTACCGTTTTATATTTGATTAAAATTATTAACGCCTTCATCCATATTAAGGCTTCATTATGCAATAAGGTAGAGGATTCATGAAGATAAAGGCATTAGCTTACATGAAATTCATGTTTGCAGAGTAAATATGAAATTATAACGATGATTACATGCTAAGAAATATGCATTCCATTCTTCCTAAATACCAGTTATCTGATATCGAATCTATTTGGCTGCATATCGATGATGTATTCAATATATTTTCTACTGTGATTGATAAGGAGTTGAATGGCAGATATTGAAATCTTAAACAAATACTTGAAAATAGTTGACTGGAATTCAGTGCCTGATCTAGAAGTTTCCAAAGAAATCTGCTTTGCCATCGCCAACTCATCCGAAAATTTAAGATGATAGTCTAGTTTTTCTGAAGAAAAATTTTTTTTTCGGAATATCAATAAAATCCAAAGTACAAGAGCAACCAAATTTAAAAAAAATAAATATATAAAATTGTTATATAGGGAGTCGTAAATCATCCCCCAAAGAACAACATTTTGTTCAGGTGCTGGAAACTGGTTTGATTTGACAAATACAGTTGGTTTCTTTATTTTCTCTAACACACTTATATAGAACGTAAATTATGTAGTTATATAATATTCGTTTGCCAATAATGTAAATATTTAAATATGGATAAAAGGCTGCTGACATCTTTTATAACAAATAAAACCATTTCACTCCTCACACTTTCAAGGCAAAATAATCATTCAATTCAATTCTTTTTGCACAAAGGAGTTAAACCTCGATAGCGGAACCATCAACTGAATACACGAGCAATGTTTGAGTTCTCAACAAAATCCTGAACTATATTATTATTAAATATATATCTTCAAATAAAACTTCACAATCGAATACCACAATATTTCGATCCACTCATCGTAGAGTTTCATCAGTTTTTATTAATATGGAAGAGAATATTTCTCTTCCTCATAAACTTAAAAAACCTGATGAAGCTCTACGATGAGTGGTTCGAAATATTGTGAAATTCCATTGTGAAGTTATATTTGAAGATACATATTTAATATTAATATAGAACATTCAAGATTTTAAAATCCTGAACTTTTATTTTTTTTTATTCATTTCTTAAATCTTTAATCTGTTTTCATTCATCATTTGAAAACTTATTTGTGAAGTATTTACAATGTTCGTAAAACTCTAATTGTTACAATTGAAGTTGTTTGAATCACAAGAAGACAAAAGCTGTATTTTACATATTTTTCTGAAAAGCACTTTTTTGTGATAATTCTCTAAGTTCTGTTCTAATATTTAGATAATCCGAAATGGATCTTATTTTGAACATTGGCTTAGCAAGAAGATAACATCTCTTGTAAAATGTGTCGTTTTTCTTTTGTCACAAACAAATATTTGATTCTCAAATTGGCCTGTAAAGGGCAGTAGGATTTTTATTTCATCTTCGAAATTAGTGATATTTCAATATGAATGTGATTGTTGATTATCATTAGATTTTCATTACAATTTCTATGTTTAGGATTTCTAATATCATCTTAGAAATTGATAAGAATTTCTAAGAAATGATTAAAATAGAAATTTGCTCAGTATTAGATCATCAACTCTAGGAGTAAAGTCTATTTCATATTTATAATCTTTGTTTCAACAATTGGTTTGTGATAGCTATTGATAATACCTGAAAATTAATGAATCATCATTAAAATATACCTTTTAAAGATAAATAAAAAGAAAAAGAAAAAGTTTAAAAAAAAAACAAAAAAAAACACACCTTTTATTAAAGAATATTTTAAAAAAATACTGAAAAACATTATCTGATATCAAACGGATTTCGATAAAGATGTAGATTTAACATTTATTCATTCATTTATTTATTTATTTTTAGATGATAGTAGAAGAAAAATGTAAATTTGATATCACCAGAAACAAGAGTTAACTTTTTTATACAAAAACTGAGAAAATCGGCAAGGTTAAATTATATTAAAAGAAACGTTTTGTTCTGTGATTGTCTATATTACATCACTTCCCACAATATTGCTAAGCATTCTTATCATTTTTGATAATTTATTACCCAGTGATTTGATAAACAGGGAAGGATTACATTTAATAAGTCAACATAGAATGAAACTGTTGTAGAACAGTTGGTCTGAAAGAAAGATAAATAGATGAGCATTCGTTTTATTTAGTTTTTATAAAATAACGAAAATTGTTTTGGAAGTCTGAATAAAGTGATTATAAGTATATAAAAATGCAGAACATATTTGAAAAAAATTGAACATTTGATAATAGTGATAGTTTCGAACTGTAATAGTTTTTCATCAGAAGTCTAGGAAGCATGTAAGAAATTTCTAGATTTATTTCGATGTACAGGAGTGAAGGCATTGCAGGAGAAAGCGTATAGAGAATTCATGCCTAATGTGACAGTGAAATCATTATGACTCATAAAAGAAGTTAATTCAACGACATTAAATGTATTTTCAGGCCATACTTCCTTGAAATCTATATTAAATTTCTCTCTCTCTCTCTCTCTCTCTCTCTCTATATATATATATATATATATATATTTCTCTCTCTGTATATTTCATTGTATTCCATTCTGTCTGATAAGCAATGATAATCGCCTACGAACACTGTGACCGCTAGGACATCTTATATACGTAGATTCGAAGAATATACATTTTGTTATTAATGCATTTTTTTTATTATTATTTTAAACGAAATAGGCAACATTTTGAAAAGATAACGTTTTGCACGGAAAGTTTTGATTTTCCAATTCCCTCCTCACCTTTTGAAAACTTTGTCTATTCTTACTTCCCTTGGGTTTTTCCCTAGGATTGCTAGACTTCCTGGTTTTTTAATGAAATATTTTTCATTTATATCATATCAAATATTTTCAGAAAGTATTAAAAGACGCCAAATAATTAATTCTTAAGATAAAGTGTGATTTTTTTCCTTCTTATTATTATTATTCATGTAAGCAGTGACAATATTAATTTGTGTAACATCTTTGATTCTTCTTACGCTAAGAGAAATGTTGCGGTTGCGCAGTTACAAACTCTGACAGCCCTATTTTCCCCGGCTCCGTCTGAGCTTATCCTAATATGTGCCATGAAAGCTTGGCAGGTAACATTTGGGAACTATAAAAGTGTTTAATACATTTATTTTGAAAACTGGAGAATGTTTTTGTGTCTGTTTCGGTTCTCAACCATTTCCTGCATCTAATCTAAATATGCCTGATGATTTTTTTTTTTTTTGGGGGGGGGGGGGAATCCACAGCCGAGAATATATTTCTAATTGTCTATGTCATATAAAAACAGGAGTACCGTGAGAAATCACTCAAAATAATTCCTTACAATATGTGTGGATGAAACAATTTGGTCTGATAGATCAAAAGGTGGGAAATGGCTACAAGCAAAACAAAATGAACAAGAACCTATTTTATGTTATTTATTTTATTCATATTATAAATTAATTAAAATTGGAAGCTTTAAAAACACTTATTACGGAGCCCATCTTCTCCAGACAATTCAAGATTTTACATTTTAGCAAAGTAGTTTAGGATGATTAATTGTTGAAAAATTATTCTTAAATATTTTAGGATAAATTTACTAATAAAAATTGATTTACTTTAATTATTAAAGATGAAACGAGATCAGACATCAAATTGAAATTTAGGAGCCGAGAAATGGAAAATTTTGTATATAAATTATGAAATTTATTTAACTTTTTTTTTCGGTTTTTTGGAAAAATTTGTGGGTAAAGGTTGGAAAGTGTTGCTTTTGAATGATGAGTAATTCAAAGTGAATTTATAAAAGACAAGATTTATTATCAGTTGAAAGTCTGAAATAAGACGTGAGGAGAAACAAGTTTCTGACGTGTTGAGGTTTGTAAATTTCCGAAATGTCTTCTAACAGGAAATCAATCACTCTCACATCTCTCACCTCAAATCTTCCCTTCAGCTTTCAAATGTAATGCAAGTTCAGCTTTCAGTACTAAAATGATAAGACTGTATTGTAATTAAATTTCCACCCACAAATAACCCCTTTAATTATTAGGTGCTTATTCTATATTACAAAATTAAAATAAAAACTAAATCTAATACATTGTACAATCAGAATTGGCATTTTATGCATTATACGAGGCCTCTAGAACAGGAAAGACATATCCGCCAAAAGTTAGTTTTGAGACAAACGCATTCAAACTTTCGTAATTGATGATAATACTTGATAATACAAACAGTGTATTCTATAAATACTATACCTGAGAGGTAAATAGCAATCATTTGTCATCAACTTTAAATACAATGCAAGTTAAAAAGTAATTCTAACATTATTAAGTTTGAGAGATAAATGTGCATCGTTCCTGAGAATCGTGTCGAGGGGTCTCCTATCCGTGGTCAGACAGTAATAACATTAGAATAAACAATACAACCCTCACAGAAGGAACCTGTTGGAAGTAAAGAAAATATTTAACTGACAAATATATTACGCTATTTATTTTAATAATACTTGCATGTACTTTGACAAACTGTCCAATACTTTAAGGGACAGTTCATTTACGCTAATTCTTTACAATTTCAATGCCTTGTACGTTGCAGGCAGGGCCGTCGCGTGGTTTATGGCACCCGGGGCAATATTTCGTCAGGCGCCCTACACTTGATATTTGCGCCCCCCCCCCCCCCCCAAAAAACTAAACCAACAAAAAAAAAAAACCGAATTTCCAAAATTTTTTATTTTAGCCGTGCCGCGGCGCCCAGGAATTTCCAATTCAACAACCAAAAAAAAACGGAATTTCCAAATTTTTTTTATTTTTGCCGTGCCGCGGCGCCCCCCTGGCCGCAGCGCCCACGCGACGGCTCTGATTCTACAGTCCGTTTTAAGTTTATTGTGATCATTATAGTAGACGCGACGAGTTTTGAACCTCCCAGAATGCAATGCAGATGATATAGATTTTCCTTTCCTGGCCTGTCGATCACATTCAAATGTAAGAGAAAATGGCGGTCGTTGATTAACATTCAATATTTCGACGAGGAAAAGGTCTCAAAAATCAAGTAGGGAAATTATTCTTAACGTTGCTCGTCGATTTCAATAAGATGTATGTGAGATTTTTGATATTTCCTATTTTTGATAATTGAGATTGATATTTTCTGCGGAGCTTACGGCATTGATACTGGAGAAATTAGTCAATGATAATGTGTTTGCGGGTCCAACTTTGGCCGCGACGATAATAGTGTTTGTAATCTTTCTGTCAGATCACCACAATTTAATACAAAGAGAACCTACGGAAAGTTAAAACAACAACTATTCCTGCTTGTTAACAATCGTCAGCTGTATTCCTTCAATCGAACTATCAATTAAAATCAGCTTAGAACGAGTTCTATAAAATCAATTTATGTAAAGCACTGTAATTCATTATGAAATTTCTTATTTTATTTTTATTCAAGGGTTTTTGGAGTATTTTAACTATTGTAGATATTGGATAGAATTCTTTTAGTCCATTGCTTAAGGTTTTTTTGTAAACTAAATAAATAAATAAAAATAAAGTTAGGTTCACGTAAAAATGAACAGAATGTAAAACTGAAATTTTTAATTGAAAGAAGTAATCTTCATTATTATTATTTTTAAATCGTAACCACTGTTGCCAACTTTACATTTCCCGCTGATTTTTCATAAAGATTTTTTGGATAATATGTAGGCAATTGTTTTCTCGGATGTATTAATAATATTTTATCATTTATTAGTTTTATTATCATTTATTTTGAGTTTGTTATCATGCATCCACATTTGTAATTTATTAAAATCATCTTGTAATTTATTTTCAGCATTATGTAAGTTTTTATTATGTTTTTTTTATGTATGTTTTTATAATAATAATAATAAATTACTTTTAATTGATTTATTATTATAATAGTAGCAACAAGTATCTAAAATAAATTATTTGTAATAAATAAATAAATAAATTATAATAAAATAATAATTATATCCTGTCATATTTCATGCCTAATTATTTGATTTTAACGTTAAACATAATGGAAAACAAAATTTAGATTTTAGCGTAACGAAGAATCATTTTTTTTTTCGTTTTGCCAGCTCTGATTATACTAAAGAAATTTTAAACAAATATTCAACGTTAAATAAATTTCAGTTTCATAAAAACTCAATTACGGCGCCTTTCATTTTCTCACTTCAGAACAGGTCAACAGTATTTCCTAACTGATCGTGTTTGAGAACCACTGCTTTAAAAGGTCGTGGAAATTCATTTCAAGAGATCGGAAGAAAAAGGCTTTAATTTGATAAAAAGTAACACAAAAGAAAAAAAGTTCAATTATTTTCGATTAAGAATTATCCTATAAACAGATATTGAAGCCAAAATTATTTAAAACTAATATCAATCAAAAATCATACATATTATTAAATTCTTACAAAGTTACAAACGTAAAAAATAAACACAGTTCACAGTTTCGTTGCAAACAAAAGCACAATCAATAAAAACTCCATGAGCTAATGTAAATAATTGAAAATTCACAATAACAGCCCTTTGCTCATCAAGGAAAGATGATTCTTCCTAATAAGATCCAATGGTCATCTAATTTTCATGTAATAAATAGATTTAAAATTACTTACCATTAAAACAAATGTTAAAATCAATAAATGACAAAAAACATTTTAGAATTTTAAATGACATTCCTTCTATTCTTTTTTTTCTTATTAAAGCACAACAATTTTTCTATAAAACTTGCTTATTTTAAACCTTAAAAACAAATAATTCTTCGATTTAAAAATCTCACGAGGTTCGAAATATTGCTCATTGCAAGGGCGAATACAAGGTGGGGCCAAGCCCCTCCCCCCCTGAAATAATGTCATCATCATCATCAATGGCATGACAGCCCTCTGTGGGCCTTGGCCTTCTGAAGAAGCTTTCGCCATTCTTTCCTATCAAGTGCAGCACTCCTCCAATTCTTAATTGTCCTCACATCCTCTCTCACACCCTCTTCCCACCTTAGCTTAGGTCTTCCAACTTTCCTAGTTCCTTCTGGCTTTGCATCAAATATTTTCTTTATCATTCTATCCTTTGTACGCAGCACATGTCCAGCCCACTCCAACCTTCTGATCTTTATACAATTCACAATATTTGGTTCTTTATATAAATTATACAATTCATAATTATATCTTCTTCGCCAGACACCATTTTCCTCCACTGGCCCAAAAATTTGCCTCAAAATCCTTCTTTCAAATATACCCAGCTGTCTTTCATCAGCATTTGAGAGTGTCCAGGTCTCAGCTCCATATGTTAGTACAGGCTTCACTAAGACGTTATATAGCAGGACTTTAGTTTTCCTAAACAACAGCTTAGACTTCAAATGATTCCTGAGGCCATGATAGCACTTGTTAGCAGACAGTAAACGTTTTTGGATTTCGGACCTAACATTGTTCCTGGAGTTAACTTCGGATCCAAGGTAAGTAAAGCTGCGTACAACTTCAAACTTACACGAGCCAATTTCAATGAGTGCAGATCCACTAGGGTTGTCTTTCTTGGCTACGGGCATGTACTTAGTTTTTTCTTCATTAATCTGTAAATTCATCTTTCTTGCAGCTTTTTCGAAGCTTGTGAAAGCTTCTCTCATTGCTCTTAGTGTTCTTGCAATTAAATCAATATCAACAGCATATGCCAAAATCTGAACAGATTTATATAAAATGGTTCCCCATGTGTAAATACCTGCATCTCTAATAATCTTCTCCAAAGTAATATTAAACAGAAAGCATGATAGTGAATCTCCTTGCCTAACTCCATTCTTGATCGTTACAGTACTAGATAACATATTCTGTATCTTAATTTGACTCCGAGTATTTTCTATAGTAGCTTTCACAAGGGCAGTCAATTTCTTAGGAATCTCTAACTCTTCCATAGCCACCTAAAGATTACCTCTATCAATACTATCATAGGCTGATCTGAAGTCGATAAAAAGATGGTGTGTGTCAATTCCGAATTCTTTACATTTTTCCAGAATCTGGCGTATAGTGAAGGTCTGATCAGTAGTAGATCTTCCTTGACGGAAACCACATTGATAATCACCAACCACACTTTCCACATAAGGCACCAATCTATTAAAAAGAATATTGGAGAAAATTTTATAAGCAATGGATAATAAGCAGATACCTCTATAGTTAGAACACATTATGATATCACCTTTCTTATGTATCGGGCAAATGATACCTACATTCCATTCAGCAGGGATAGTTTCAACAACCCAAATCTTAGCCACAAGATTGTGGAAATGATTAACAAATTCTTCTCCAGCATTTTTCACGAGCTCAGATTGGATAAAATCCATTCCCGGGGCTTTGTTATTCTTCAGCTTCTTAATGGCAAACTCAACCTCCACAAAAGAAGGTACCAGTACTTCGATATCTGGCTTTCCTGTATTTACAGGAGGCAAGGTTTCCTGGTCATCAGCTGGACCAACATTCAAAAGCTCATCAAAATATTGGACCCATCTTTCTAAAATTGCTTCCTCACTGCCCAATATTATGTCATCTTTATCGCTGCACAAGTTTGTTCTAGGCTGGAAATCCTTACGACTATTATTTAACTTTCGATATAAGGCTCTCACATCATTCATCCCTTTTAACCGTTCCATTTCTTCCAATTCTTTCCTCTCATACTGTCTCTTTTTCTTCTTGTGTATTCTCTTTTCTTCTCTTCTAGAAATTCTACACTCTTCTACTGCTTTCCGAGTGTGGTTCCTCTGTTGCATTCTCAAATAAGCTTCATTTTTTAAGGCTGTTGCTCGTGCACACTCCTCATCAAACCAGTAATTATGCCTAGCTTTCTCTTCCCTTCCTAAAACGTCATTTGCAGTTTTTAATAGTGTGTCTTTGAGATTCTTCCAGCTTTCATCAATACTCTCACAATTAGGCATATCAGCCAAGGCGTCATTAAACAGGTTAGTACACCTCAGAGCAGTTTCAGGCTCCTTCAACCGGTCACAATTGAACTTTCTCGCATTAGATATTCGGTTTCTAATGGTTGCCACAACAAGGTAATGGTCAGAATCAATATTAGCCCCCCTATAACTTCTAACATCCATCAAGTTAGAAACATGTCTTGAGTCAATTAGAAGGTGATCAATTTGGTTAAACGTATTTCTATCTGGAGATTTCCAAGTCATTTTATGTATGTCCTTGTGGTTAAAAATAGTACTTCCCACTACCATATTTCTCGAGGATGCAAAATGTACAAGCCTGATTCCATTATCACTAGAGGTATCATGCAAACTGTATTTTCCAATACAAGGTCTGTATATGTCTTCCTTTCCTATCTTCGCATTCATATCCCCAAAGATAATTTTACAATCTGCTCTAGGACACTCATTATAAATTTCATCTAGCTCATCATAAAAAGCATCTTTGATGTCGTCACTCTTCTCTTCGGTAGGGGCATGTATACAGATAAGACTGTAATTAAAAAAATTTCCCTCTAATCCTAAGTCTACACAGTCTATGCGATTTTGCCCGAAAGAATATGAGCAGCAAAACTGATATAAAGAATCATTGGGTGTCTACTTAAAATTACTTAACATAACCTTACATTAATCTTGTCCCCCCCTCCCCAAATATATTTATATTCGCCACTGGCTCATTAAAACTGTTTATTAAATGTTACGGAATCAAAAGCAATATCATTAAAGACTTCATTTTCCTAATAAAAGAGAAACAAAAACATTAAATTTTCCTCCGTTTGTTTGAAGCAATGTAATTAATAGAAATCTATACGACATGTAACATTCAAATCGTTCGTATAGACGACGTTTCGTGGCCATGTAAAAGAGAATACGTCCGATTCGTGGATCCGACCATCCGATTTTCGGATCCATGTGAAACGTCCTTAAGTCAGCAGGGTGGCCATATTTCTAAAATTGCAATTCTTTTCTTTCAGTTTCCCAAATAACATTCTTTCATCGACTACTAAGTTTGTAGGACATAAATATCTTATAAGTGATTAGGACATTAAGGCCTGGTCTACGAACTAATGCTCTAATCAGGGCCGGTGCTAGGAGGTAGCGAACGGGGCGACCGCCCCAGGCCCCGCGCTTGTGGGGGCCCCTAGCCTGGTTAGAAAAAAGATGTTTATAGATGAAAATAAATGCATTTTTAGTATTTCAAAATTAAGAAATTACGTTCAGTTTAATGAGTGTGATATTTCTTTAAAAATCTATATATTTATATGTGTTTTATGTGTATTTATATGTGTGTTCTCAAACCCAGTATGACTATGACGGGTCATCGGCCGGTGTCACATAACGTCAAGGGCCCCGCAAAATTCATCTTGCCCGAGGCCCCGCACCCTTCTAGCGCCGCCGCTGCTCTAATATCCTGGTTTCCAATTATCTCACATTTTTGTCTCCTTGTAACCACCCGGGATTGAGGAAATCTCTATCCAAGATCATTCACAACTCGGTGTTGAGGCCTCAGTTCTGACAAGTCGATTTGGTCCTAAACTTCGAGGTTTAACATGGCGTCCATCCGTCCACTACGCATCAGAGAAAGAGAAATGCAGAAATGCTTGATTTTAATCGAAATTTGGAGAGACAATACAATAGATTTGAAGAAGAATAAAACGAATTGGCACATTTACGTAAAAACAAAATAGCAAAACCCGCGACTAAATTAAAAACAAGATCAGCAATCTTCCGGAAAAAAATTAGATATAAATTTGTATCAATATTAGAATATCTAAATTGAACCTATTTATTTAATATAAATATAACGTAAATAAATTTAGCTGTAAATATCAGAACTACTGTTTTCTCTGGAAAAAAAACTGATTTACTGAAACAGTAGATATTTCTTTGCAGAACTTCGCTGTTAGCACAATCCCAGGATGAAAAAAAACCTGGTTCTTCTCTCTACCGTGAAATCGCTCAAAGTGCGACAACTCGTTCACAAAAATACGTCACAGCCACTGGCGGATCCAGAAAGGGGGGGCCTGTTGCCCACCCCCCATATAGGCTCAGCCGCCTTTTTAAAAATGCAGTAAAAAAGGAAGGAAGAGAGAAGAATTGATAGAAGGAAAGGAGAAGAGAAACGAAACACTAAACATGAAGCAAGGGGACAAGAGAGAACGCTTTGTTTGGATCAGTAGTAGCCACCCACAAGCCACAAGATAAGGACCTTTAACATTTGCCCCCCCCCCCCCCCCCCTCATGGGTCCGGGCTAGATCCGCCACTGGTCACAGCACGGAAGTAGTTTTATACATCGACTTCTTCTCCCGTGAAACCACGATATTACAGGACCGAACGAAACGCACCCTTGTTTCAGAAAAGAATAACTCGTTACATGTAACCAGGTTTTCCTAGCTTCCTACTAAACTGAGTTTTTGAACAAAAGTCGTAATTCCGAGTTATGAAGTATCTTGAACTGGGAATTCCTGAACTCTGGGTGGCCACACCAAAGAACGTAAATAGAACGTATTTACGTTCTTTGGCCACACTGCGAAACGCATTGCATTATGGGATTCCTGTTATCACAGCCGACTCATTTGCGAGTTGCATGGTGTGACGGCTAACAAAAAGTTGGCGGACTCGAAATCGGACGACTAAAGTTGGTGTAAAATTGCATGGTGTTCGCGTAGCTTTAAGCTAAACAAAGGAAACATCCATGCCGTCCATGGGATTCCTGGCACATGAGCCAATCTTTTAGGCCATTGTCTAGATTGCACTATGGACCGTTGAAGTGGTGTCGTCATAACCTACGTTACAGTTCAAACAGGCTCGGTTGCTAGGATATTAGCATTGAAATTAGTTACGACCAAGCGGGTGTTTATTTGGTTTTTCTCTGAGAAAAGACCACAAAAAATAATAAACAATTATTGGAATTCATTTTTAGGACTACAAGAACGCCCACATTAGACTGTTTTTTTTCCCCTTTACTATCTTGAATTTTAGGAGAAATATTAGACAAATAAAGCTGTACCGGGTATTTATGCGTAATTTTGAAGTTCAGTCTGCCATAGATCACATTGCATCCGATGTTGAGAGCTTGTGATTGGTTAACTCAAAAGCCACTTTCCAATAGCAAAGGAGATCGGACGTACTGAAACTCTTTTCAGGTATAGGATTGTAGAAGAATAAATAATTTTATAATTGTCGATGAACATAGAAATGTTTATTCTTCTACCATCCTACTTCTGAAATGAATTTCAGTACGTCAGATAGGTCCTTTGCTATTGGAGAGTGGCTTTTGAGTTAACCAATTAAAAGCTCTCAACAGCGGGTGCAACGAAATCTTTGGCAGACTGATGGGGGCCAAGTGCACCAAACTTAAATTAACTTTGACGGATGCATTGTGGACGAAGCTAAAATTAGTGGGGGTGCTGCTCCAGAGAAATTTTAGCCTTTGTTTTAAAATTGTGAGAAAGGAAACAAACATGTATAAAAAGAAAATTTATTCAGAAACTTTATAAATTTCTTTTTATACATGTTTGTTTCCTTTCACACAATTTTAAAAAAAAGGCTAAAATTTTTCTGGAGCAGCACCCCCCACTAATTTTAGCTCCGTCCAAACTGCAGTCATCAAAGTTAACTGAAGTTTGGTGCACTCCGCCATAAATCTCAAAAATACGCATGAATACAGCTTAATTTGTCTTAATATTTCTCCTAAAATTCACAAAAATAAGGAAGAAAAAAAAACCCGAAGGTGGGCTTTCTTGAAGTCTTAAAAATGCGTTTCCGATAATCTTTTATTATTTTTTGGGTCTTTTCTGAAAGAAAAACCAAAATAAAACTCTAGAAACCGAACCTAACAACAGACTGTTTGAACTGTGACGTAGATTGTGACGACATAACTTAAACGGTCCATTACACCTGAACAGCTATCGATCATGGCTATTCAATGAAATCAAAGAGACTTCTTTCTGTGAGTAAGAGACTGAAGAAGGAGTTCTTATTTAAAAATAAAATAATAAAAAAGGTATTGAAGATCATTTACGTCATTAAATACATTTAATCAACAAATAAGCAATCACAAGACGGAAACCACATCTAGCAGAAATTTCTGACCATGTGAAGAGCAGAGAATCAAAAGAGTCTTCGTTTCTAAAACGACGAAGAAAAGAAAAAAAAAAGGCACTATTCTTTCCAAAAGTGATTTGAAAAATGTATTTTCATCTGAACTAGTCGGCTACCCATTGCTTCGCTCCGGAAGCCTCGCTTATGTAACGGAAAACACCTTTTTATTTATTAAAAAAAACACACACAGAAATTTCATCAAGTAAACTGAAACTAAAATTTTTAAAAAGTCTTTTTTCTTTATTTTATTTTTGATGTCTATATTCTCTCAATCCATGACTGCTTTTAGAACCAGCGTCTGAATCATATATCTATGATATATTTTTAATTTTTATAGATTAGAAAGTAGTCCTCGTGGTCTAATGGCTAAGACGTCTAACTTCGGAGCAGAAAGTTCATGTTCGATTCATGTAATGAACTTGTAGAAATTATTTCTATTTTCACAAATTACAACAATTGCACCAGACAGACAGAGAAATAAAGATTTTAGTAATATAGATATACTTTTCAGTGACTTTTCAGTTACAAATAGTATTGGTTTTTAAGTTAAAAATAGTGATTTTTCAGTATTCTACCTAATAGAAATAGTGCTTCTTTCCTTCTTGACTATCTTTCTTTTTTTTTTTATTCCAACTCCAAATGAGACTTTTCAGTGTTTTTTTTTTAGTTACAAATAGTGATTTTTCAGTATTGTACCTAATAGAAATAGTGCTTCTTTCCTTCTTGACTATCTTTTTTTTTTATTTCAACTCCAAATGAGACTTTTCAGTGTTTTTTTTTTAGTTACAAATAGTGATTTTTCAATATTCTATCTAATAGAAATAGTGCTTCTTTCTTTCTTGAATCTCTTTTTTATTCCAATGAATAAAAAGCTTGAATACGATATTCTTGGCGACGAATTGATTGTATCTATTCTTTCGAGTGGAAAGAACATTCCTTATTGATGGGGGAAAGGAAGGAGATATAAGTCAAAAAACAATATGAAGAGAGTTGTAGTCTCTATGGCCTAGTGGATAAGGCGTATGACTTCAGATCAGAAGGTTGCAGGTTCGATTCCTGTCACGGATGTTTCATCGTAAAAATTATTTCTATTTTCCATTCGCACAGAAAATTGCGCCGGACAGACACACAGACAGATAGAGAAATAAAAGATTTCAGTAATATAGATTTAGCAATTCTTTTTCACAAAAATTAATTTTTAATTGAAGGATCTGAAAGAGTTGAACCATTGCGTGTTATATTATATTATATTATATGGTTTTATTGTAAGGTAGTTTATGTTTCGTATGTGAACGTCAAACAATAGAAAGCAGAGGTGAAAACAGTCAAATTCGATCAGGGCCGTCGCGTGGTTTGTTGGCGCCCGGGCCAAGATTTCGTCAGGCGCCCTACACTTGATATTTGCGCCCCCCCCCCACCATCCCAAAAATCTACAACCAGAAAAAAAAAACAAAAAAAAAAAAAAAACGGAATATCCAATTTTTTTTATATTTGCCGTGTAAGCGGAGTACGTGGCTTATACGCCTCTCTTATTCGCAGACTTTCCAAGATGCGTAAGGTTAAACATTACGGCTTTTTCAACGGAAATTTTCGTTCTGTACTGAGGCGTATGAACTAAATAAAGTCACACGAATGAAAGCGGGAAGTTCGTAGTACATGCTACGAGAAAAAAGGAAAAAAATGGAATGTTGGCTGATAGCCTCTCCTATTCTAAGGGCTATTATGGTTGGATCAAACTTCCGAAATTTGATTCGATTATGACCAAATTAAATTATATAAATATTTAACATCTATTTACATTTATGTAAACATGCTTATTTGCATGAAGATCAAGCTTGTACATAGGATTTTATTTTGAGAGGCGGCACGATACGATCAATTAATAATAAAAAATAAAAATAATATATATATATATACATATATATATATAAAAAAAAAACCTTTTTATGACCTATCAAGAGACTACGATCTCCTAAAATTCCTGATTTTTATTAGTTTACTATTATTTTTTCTAAAATTAACTGAGAAATTCAAAATGGTGGCTTGAGAAAGGCTCCTGTAAACGTTATTGATAAAAGAAATGTAGAATATTTAGATAAGGCATTATTGAGAATTTAAAAATGTATAAATAATTTCTGTGGGCCCGATAGCCGAGTGGGTAAGGGCGCTTGGCTGCGGGTTGGAGGTGGCGGGTTCGGTTCCCGGCCTCGGCGGAGGACGGGAATTTTTCCACGCTTCTTTCTTCTCCAAACGGGCCCTAGGGTCTACCCAGCCCTCTATAGAATGGGTACCGGGTTTCTTTTCCGGGAGTTAAAGGCGGGCGAGCGACGGGCCGACCCCCCCGTCCTCAACTTTGTCCCGTAGGTTTCTGAACACTGGAGCCTACCCTCCAGCTGCATTGCGCGGTCCTCTGGGCCTGATCGCACCTTTAACTTTATAAATAATTTCTAAGAATATTGTTGTAACTTTATCAAATGCAAAATGATTTCCAAAAAAAATGTGATCATAGGTGAGATATAGATAGATAGAAAAAAATATATTTTTATACATTATTCATTAAAAGCTGTTTTCTCGAAAACTAAATGTTTTTATCTATTATTTACAAATATTTAAAGCTTTTAATTTTCAAATTTCCATGGTGCAATAAAAGTAATATGATGATTTATTATTATTTATTAATTTATTATTTATAAATCAAAATAAATCAAATGCCATTAACGAATTTTATGTTAAAACTATGAAATTAGTAAGATTTATTTTTGTTTTAAAATTTCACTTATAAAGCTTATGCTTAAATACAAATAAATAGTTTTTAACCAACATATGGCAGGGAAATAATATATTTATAATACTAGTATTACTTACAATGTTTATATACTAACATTGGTTCAACTTCAAAGAGAATTCAATGTTAGTTAGTAATCTTTGTAATCATTGCTTTAAAATGGATAAAATTGTTATTATTAAATGCAGACTTCCATCGTTTGAGTACAGTTTATTTGATAACTTTCGTTTTATATTAAACCATCGAATCAGTGTGTCCGGAAGGTGTTTGGTTAATATTCAGATTCAATGCATGTGGATGCATATCATTAGAATTCTTAAAACACACAAAGAGACTTCTTTAAAACAAAGACTATATTATTACAGTAATAAAAGTTAGAAATTACCGTTATGTTCCACTCTATTAACAAGTGTAAACGAATACACTTTAGTTTTATTATTAATATATCTGTTCTTGTATGTTTTAAAAATTCCGTTAATGTAAAGATTGTAGAATAGGCTTCATTTACATTATTATTAAAGGTCTGAAATGGTCAGTTGGTGGATCCAACTGACGAAGATCAGGAAACCAGAAATGGTCCATCTTGGGTTCCCAGTATCGCAATATCAAAAAACAGATCAGTGAACTCTCAGTCTTGTGCGTTTTATTCTTATTTTTCTTTCTTAAAGGAAAGAAAACAAGAGAATGCATAAGATGGACAATGATAATAAAGACATAAAAATTAATTAATCATATTAGTTATAAATATCAAATCTTCAATATATGATAGATGTATCAGCAAAAAACCCTTGAATATCAGATTATCATAAGATATTCTAACAAGATAAAGTTTAATTTAAAATAATCAGTCTATATATACACTGTCCGGTCACTTTATTAGGTACACCTACCTAGTAGAGGTTGGGCCTCCTTTGGTCCTCAAAACAACCTGAATTCGTCGAGGCATGGATTCCACAAGATCCTGAAAACGTTGTTGAGATATTGTGTACCATGCAGACATGAGTGTGTCACGCAGTTCCCGAAGAATTGATGGAGGTGTAGGCCTGGAGCGAACAGCCCGTTCCAGCTCATCCCGCAAATTTTCAATCGGGCTGAGATCCGAGGACTGAGCGGGCCACTGCAGCAAGGAAAAGGCATCGTCATGTTCCTCAAACCATCCCATTGTGATGCGGGCTATGTGTACCGGACTTTGTGACTTCCATTATCCTGCTGGAAATAGTCATCTGCATGAGGATACACTGTTAACATGTATTTTGCACTTGGTCAGCTACGATGATTAGTACTCTCTAGCATTCTGACGTGTCTCCAGAAGTATCAATGGACCCAACGTGTGCCAGTAAAACATCCCCCACACCATGACACTGCCCCCACCGGTTTGAAGAGTTGTGAGACACAGCATTTATGCGCACAGCAGGGGTGTACCTAATAAAGTGGCCCGACAGTGCATATGAACTCATTGGCAATCAACATTATTCAAGGACAATATTTAAAAAAAACTTTAACCAAAATACCTGTTCAGCCTTGCATTAGCCCATAGATAAAATAAACAACCGTCAAAAATCCTTGAAAATAAATTAAGAAATGATTAAAAAAATATCACCAAATGATCATCATTTCGCCATTTATGCAAATACATTCATTTATGTATGTATAAACCTAAATTAAAAGTTTCATCTGAATTAATTTTCTAATTGAAAATAACGCATTAAAGTTATTACTCATTAGTGTGCCTAGGGGGGGGGTGCGGGTTGGTGGTGTTGAAACAACACCCCACATAAGTAATCTTATGTAGGGGGTGTTGGTTGAAACCCCTCTCTCCCCAATTAGATAAAAGATTTAATGGCGAGAACTATCGTAAACTCTCCCTTCCAAATTTCGGACACGCCTGAGATGTATAATAATAACTTTGTTTAGGATCTTAAATTAAGAATAAATTAGAAATAATAATACCAAGATTATAAACATTGAGAATAAAGTAACTACTTTTTGAAAAATGTTTTTCATGTAACGTCATCTTACTTTACACCTTATTATAAGAACATTTGACATATAGTGTCATTCAAAGTGGGCATCAACAACTCCCAAACAGCTTTTTTTTTTCTCCGAAAAATATTCATATAAACGACAAAATGTTTGATCCCCCCCGCCTGGTCCACTTACACACTCAAGATCGAGATGTTCATCAGACCCACAATTAAATATCCTCTAGTATAACAGACTTTGAAGTTCAAGCTCCAACCACCAACGAAACGCAGTGATAATGAATAATAAATCTCAGACGTATTTTTTTAAGCAAAAGAAATAATTGGAGACAAAACATTGATGGTCGTTTAATAATACATAAGATTGAACTATATTCTTAGTCCAGTGATTGAAAAGATAGCCTTCTGAGATCATCCATGTTTGTTTTTTGCAGATTTTGAATGGCTCTTCTTGTAACTTAACATGCATACTTGTGGATCAAATTACTATTTTCCGTTTCTGTACAATTCTTTTTTTCTTTCCAGTAAATTAAATTGGAGATTTCAATAAATTCATTTTTTAGTAAATGTTTGTGCTTGTATCAAATAGTAGAAAGAATCTAAATTCGTTTAACAGAAAAGCTTTTAAATTCACTAAATTCCAATTCCGTTTCTATTCCCCGCCCAGGGAAAGAATGACTCTGATCTTGAACTACACCCATGATCTTTTAATCTTTCCAGGACTGAAGTTTGTCGAGAGAAAATATTCACAATGGCGATTCTCAAGCGAGGCAAACCTATCAGAAGCCATAACTTTCTCGCCAAAAATACTGACATATACAATCGATTCAAATTCTACTATTGCGCCATCTGGTGTCCATGGTCGTTCTTTCGCTGGGAGGAGAATAGGCATCAAGTTTCCCAGTCCAATGCAACAGGTACCCACACAGGAAGGCGTTTGGACTAAACGGATTAACAGATTACATAGATCTGAGCCGTCTTCCTTTCAAACCCTTGGGGAAATGTTTGTCACAGCTTAACTAAAAATGTCTTATCCCTAGGGTGCAGAGGATTATCTCGCGGATACATCAAAAGCCTTGCACTTATAACAAAAGATGTCTCACAAGTGAGGATAGATTTTGGAATTTCAACCGGAGTGAAATTCTTTTTTTTATTTCAATAGTTAGAAATAATATTTAATGAATTACTAGTTGCGACCCGTGAAATATTAACGGAAGTAAAACAAATTCCACATTTTTGTAAAATACAAGATTGAAAAAGATGTTCTAAGCTAATTTTTTTAGAAGTCATGACTTCCATAACAGCCCACATGTAATTTGAATATCGGCATATTTGTTAAAATAATATTATAATATTGTTAAAATAAAAAATTGATTTACCACTTTCGTAGTAGCCAGCGCTGCGGTTTCTCATTATAAAACATAATGGCAACCTGCTGCCCTAAAAGAATAGGTCGTCGAAATTGAGGCAATATTAACGGAAGTAAAACAAATGCCATAT
>JAFIDM010016369.1:0-10326 GCA_023159025.1 Thereuonema tuberculata
GTTTGTGGTTTGTTGCATCATTAAGGTAGACCTATGCTTCCTTTAATGTACCATTAGTTCCCATTTTTCTCCTGATAGGTGGCACTCATACAATTTTCTACTATTTGCTCAGGGCTCTGAAATGTGTCAGCAGCCGCTTATGAACTCAACTCTTATGACTTTTTTTTTTTTTTTAATTCAAATTCCAGTTAACTATAGTGTTTACAGTGGTTAAAGATGTTCCTATCTTCATTGCAATAATCCTGTGGGTTGCTGATTGCTTCCCGCTATGAGGGACTTCACTTTCCTATTCATGTTTGGTGTACAACTGGTAGCAGGCCATGCAAAGGCATGTTTTTTTTACCTTCTACAATTAGTCCCATTCTCCCATCTCCTTTGTTGTTTACCACACAAGAGATTCCCTTCTTTGACACATTAAATCCACAATTCTTGATGCCTTTATGATCGCAGAGTAGCTTTACTCTGTTTTAGAAAGAAAGGCTGAAGTAATACAGCCTTCCCAAATGGTTCCATTTTCTTTGGCATTGTTGTCACAAAGCACATGAGATTTCCACACTGAACAGTACATGGAACAGTCTGCATCATCATTGTTAAGCATGTTCATGTCACGTGCATCACAGGCTGGTAACTGCTTTTGCAAATTGTTTCCAAAGATCTAGAACAATCTTCAGTAATGAGGCTGGGTTATCTCATACTTTATAATAATGAATTGCCTGGTATGCTACATCTAAACTTATTTCATATTCTTCTTTTGTAAATATTGCTTGTTTTGCATTTTTAAGAACTGTGATCTCTGTCTGTATTTTTGGAATCTTTTATTTATTTTAACTTTAATGATTTATAAATACAGAATTTTATATAACTTTCTTTTGTAAAATATGAGGATATTCTCAAGTATCTTTCTCTATAGTTATTAAGAATCAATCTTTCAACTATGGATGTAATGCAAATATCCATCAAAGATATTATTAGTTCATTATTAACTAATGTCGACAGAGTAGAACATTAATTCCTGTATATATCTTCAGTTCTACCCAGATTTGCCTTTAACTATTTGAATTAACTTTACCAGTGTTTCCTGCCAAATAGGTGTGTGCTTTTCAATCTGATCTAAAGGATTGGGTTAAGTTTATCTGCTTTTTAAATTCTTATTAAAGTAGTTAAATGAATGACAGATGATTTGTCTGGCTTAGAATCTTTATCAAAACAGCACAAACATTGTTAATCACTATATTTGCAAGTGAATATATTTCCAGTGTCCTTATTTTGTTATGAATTACAGAAAATAACAAAGGCTTTGAAGACAGAGCTATACATCTTTTAATATACATTATCTCTTCAGAAGAGTAGTCTTTGAGAGTAGATATAATAGAACCATTGATTACACACTTATTACTAAGGCTCGGATTATGTGCAAAATGCATATTTGTTATTGAGAGGTATATCAACAAAATTGTAATTTTTCTATGCATATCTAATGTTTTTTGATTTAACCCTTTCAGACCTGATTTTTTTATTTAAGTGAAAAAAATTTTTTCTCTTTAGAAACCTGCATTTTAGGATGCAATAAACATAGAAATTATTAAAATTATATTTTAATCGAATTATTTATGAATCTGTGGGTATGTCCAAAATATTGGACACCAGGTCTGAAGGGGTGTGTTTACTAAGTTAGTGGAAAAATTCAAACAGAGTGTTTGCTTGTAGAAATTTATTTTATAAAATGGATATTTTGCAGGAAACTATAAGTTATATATAAGGGAGCTATTAACCATTAATGAAAAAGATCATATAATTCGTATAAAAATAACAAATGTATTATTTTATATGAAAACTAATAAAACAACTTCTGTCTTTCTTTCGACATAAATGTACTTTACACGTTGAACACAGAACTCTTCGTTTTTGCCTTTGCAATCTTTATTTTTACATCTGCCTCTTCCTTTAGTCTATTGATGGGAAATGATCGAAATGATCATACCAACTTCTTCAATTGGATGTCTTTCTGGCCTTGTCTTTTGTAGTTTTTCTTCTTGAATTGATGTCTGATATTGCTTGGCCTTCCTCTTTTTTTTTTCTCGGATTTTGTCGAGAACAACCAATGTTTTCGGTTACTCTCATTCTAAATTCAAGATGATTAAAACATTTTTAATTCAAACATTATTGGTTTTCAAGTAGTTTCGGTATTCAATCCAGCTATTAGCAAGTAGAAGACCTATCACAGGTATTACAACTCTTTTAATTTCCATTTTCTTGACTTTTTTCACTTCCAAGTCTGATGGCTTCATGTATTTTTTACTGGTACATCTTCAAAAAAATCTTTATCATCTGTGAAATCTAGATCAGAAACTTCTGCAGATTTAATCATTTCAATGACACATGAAGCATCCTTCTGATTTGACGAATCATAGTTTCTTTTTTCCTATAAATAAAAAAAAAATTATTATAATTTATTAATTAAAATAAATAATTATATTATTAATATTTATAATTATATTTATTATTTAATAAATACGTAATTATATAATATCGCGAAAAAGGAATTGTAAAGCTAAATATGTACCAGTAAATAGAAAACAGATTATAAAGATATAATACAATATGATTAAAATGATATTAATATAAATGATAATATTAAAATGACATATTAATATAAGTTATTATATATTTTAATTAAAAATTATTTATTGTGATTATTCATTTATTAGAATTAAATTAATTTATATCCCCAAACTGTTTTTATTTGTAATATATAAAATTTGAAATACGTAAATAAACTTCAGTTTTACTTCAGAAATAGTTGAAAACATATTTTAATAATAATTTCAGCTACAAAATATTAATTAACATTAATTTTAGCTTTATTATGGTTTAAAATTACTTTTTCAGAAAATTATAATGCTAACTGCAGCTTCACTACACGTCAAAGAACTTTCCTAACTGTTGCAACCTCTCAAACCCCATGTCCAAAATATTAGACATAACTTTAACAATAGAATACAACAAATTATTACAAACACGAAAGCATTTCAAATTATTAAATGAAATTTGACATTGTTAAAATTGTTATAAATATTTTTTTAACTCAGAATTATCAAAATTAATAACTAAATAAATTCACAGAAGTTACTTACGAGAGGTTTCAGCTCCTTGTTCCGCCGCTATGGTTTATAAACTTCGTAATTCATTCCGTAGCTACTAGATGAAAACCAGCACGTGAAAAACCTGATATAAAATGTCTAAAAAAAAAGGTGTATTGGGTCTGAAAGATTATTTCAGCTTTACAAGTACATTAACTGAATTTATAAGTTGTGTCCAAAATATTGGACACCGGGTCTGAAAGGGTTAAATAGGCCATTTTATCAAAAACATTAGATATGTATAGAAAACTTACAATTTTGTTGATATACCTCTCAATAACAAATATGCATTTTGCATATAATCTGAGCCCTACTTATTACTAAAAGCACTTATAAATTTCAGCCAAATGCAACATTGTTGAATCTCTTTTCCTTTAATATCTTGAGTTTTGAAATGAGAAAAGTGACACAATGACCAAATTGAAAAAGAAGGTGTTGTTGCTGTTTTTTGACCTTAAAATCATGCAGAACACAAAGGCAAGAATTTGCAGACGATCATTTGTATATGATATTTCTTCTGTAGCTTCTTTCTCCATTCATTAAGGTAATTAATAAAAACATAACAAAAATATAAGCTGCAAATCCCTTGTATGTTCAGATTATCTTTCAGTATGTTGTTAAGTGATCCAGCAGCTTGTCAGACATTTCTCAGAAGGTACTGTACTTGAGTAGTCCTTTAATTTGATCGATATTAGTGTCAGTATTGCTCATTGAAGGCTCTACAGAATGCACAGTAATGATTCTATACATATGAATTTGGAAAGCATGTGTACTGTTCAATATGTATTCACCAAAAAAGCTGCTTTCATCGCTTAGAAAGTTTCTTTGGCAGCTGTTCCAAGTTGAAAGCAGAATTTGATTGAAATAGACTGTTCTTCTAAATCAGCTTGTTTCCTCAATTGCTTCAAATTTCTAAGTATCAAAACACAATATTTGTAAATCAAGTCAGAAATGATTCAATATCGTCACTTTGTTCTATCGCTCACCTAATGATGCACTTTTCTTTCATCACCTGCAAATGATTTCACAAACTTTTTGATTGCGTCTACATTTCCTGTTATTTTCTCAAAACAAACATTTTCCAAACATTCCATCAGCAAATTCAAATAATGACAAAGTGAATGAGAATTTTCCAGCAATATTCATCGTATCAGAAAATTGCTTCTTTTATTCTTACAAAATGTAAATAGTGCATGAATAAAACAAATACTACTTTCATTGAGAAAATCTTAGGTAAACTAGATGTATGTCCAAAAACTACCAATTTCTATTAAAATTTATTGTCATTTGTGATCTTTATTTGAATGTGTTTAATTTGAATTGTTTTAGTGAAAAAGGAGCGATTGTTGGAACTCAGTACATTTACAAAAAGTACATTGAGAAACTGGGAAAACCTAATCCTTGTTGTCCTCTGTGCCGCCGGGAATTTGATGATGATCAAGATGTTACGGAATTAGTGTCTGACGTAAGTTTTGTAAACTGAGATTATATATAAATTGCTTTCAGACCTTATTTAAACTTGTATTTACCATATATCTTTGTATGTTTTTTGATATGCATGTTTTTATTAAGGGAAATGTAATTAGTGATATTAGTCATTTCTACAGACTTTTGTTCCAATTTGTAAGTTTTATATTATTTTATTGTCATAGTTCAAATTTCAGAACTTTATAGGATTTATATATACACTATATGACCAAAAGTATCCGGACACCCTTCTGACGAAGTGGATCGGGCAGGTCAGGAGGTTTGATGCGACATCAGGTGCTACAAACACTTTGGTGGGGGCTTGGGCAGTCATAATTCTGCATTCCCGATAAAGTGAGGAAGTCAGGTGAGGTCAGTGACTTCAAACATGGCATGATAATCGGATGCCACCGTTGTAGGAAATTGGTTCATAAAATTGCGGACATTCTGCAGTGCCGAAATGAAATGTGAGTGATGTAATAGTAAAATGGAGACGTTGAGGCAATGAAACGATAGCTGCACGAAGTGGTAGACCAAGAAAACTGATTGACTGTAGCTGTCGAATCCTGGAGCGAGTAGGGAAGCAAAATCGCAAGTCTCCGTTGGTAGTGATGACGATGGAGTTGCAACATGCATCGGGCGTTGTCGCTAGCAGCAGGACTGTTCCCAGAGAGCTAAACTACTTGGGTTTCCACGACTGTGTGGCTGCTCACAAGCCGAACATCTCCGCTGTCAATGTGAAGCGTTGCGTCGGTTGCAGTGGTACAGAGCTCACTGCCATTGGACTGTGGAGGAGTGAAAAAAACATTCTGTGGAATGATGAATCTGGCTTCGCGATCTAGCAGTGCGATGGACGCATTTGGGTTTAGCGGATGCCCGGCGAACGCTTCTTATCTGACTGAATTGTGCCAACTGTTAAGTTCGGTGGCGGCAGCATAATGGTGTGGGGGTATTTTTCTTGGTTCGGCCTGGGCCCCTTAGTTCCTGCGACGGGCAACATAAACTCTGCGATGTATCGGGCCATTTTGGACACCGCTGCCCTCCCAGCTCTTTGGCAACAGTTTGGGGAAGGCCCGTTTCTCTTCGAACAGGATAACTGTTCCGTACATACATCGAAGATTGTGCGGCTGTGGTTTGATGACATGAGTCTTCTACAACTTGACTGGCCTTCTCAGAGCCCCGATCTCAACCCCATTGAACATTTGAAATAAGACACAGATTACGTGCCCAACCACATCGCCCATCTTCTGTGGCCAAACTCACTTCAGCTGTCACGGCCGCTTGGAGGTCAATTCCTGCGACCACCTATCAAAACCTGGTGAAAAGTCTTCCCAGATGTGTACAGGTTGTCATCGATGCAAAAGGGGACTGGCATCGTATTAAAACGTGCCTCTGGAACCTCCGCGTCCCGACCATGGGGTGCCCGGATACTTTTGGCCATATAGTGTATATTATATAGTTTGTTTTTGAAGAATTCTAATTCATAGTTGCATTCTTCAATTATTTATATCTAAAACATTTTTTTTTTAAATCTTTCAGCTGAGTTCGAAATTGAATCTAATTCCAAATCAACTGGAAATGAAGCAGAAGACGTTGTTAAACCAAGAGAAAAAACATAATTCTATGTTAGAATTAAAGCCTTTTAAGGCACAGGTAATAGTGGTCTCAATTAATAAGCTTTACTATTTAACCATTATTCTTTGCTGTACAATTTCCACTTAGGGATTTCCAAATCAATTGAAATCCAGTTAATCAACACAAACAAAACTATAAACACTCTTTTTTTTCTGATCTCTCACTAGATTTGAATTCAAATTTTCATGTTAGATGTTACGTGTTCTTTTTATAAACCAAGTGACTGAAGTTACTCTAATGATAAATTAAATCTTAGAGTTTTTTTTATGTCTTAGGATGTAGTATCTCTTCCTTTACTTCTTATATAAAGCAGTATATTGAACTACACACTAGGTAATAATATGATTTTTTAAAAAGAATATCTCTTTTACATTATATCCTTATTTGGGTCATTCTCAGTAAATGCTGTCCATTCATTTTTTTAAAGTAAGAAAGACGATACTTTCAGGTGATGACAACAATCGTTGTTAAACTATTTTCTGAAAGCAACAAACTTTTTTGTTTTTCTTCACCAACAGCTGAATTATTCATTTGCATATTTGGAACAATAGAAGTCATTTTTAAAAGGTGCTCTGCACATACTTGAATATTATTCTTTTGACTATTAGCATTGCCCTTTCCTAAGGCTTTCAAGCCCAAAACTGCTTGACTTTAAAGTTAATGCAAAAAAGTAAAATATCAAAGAAAAAAGAAAAAAAAAGTCTCATCAGGCTTTATAATAATTATTCTCCAAGTCTCTAGAACTGTGATTCTGAGTTGGGTCTTTCTAAATTTGCTACCCAAGTTTAACTGTTTTCTCTCACAACTACCGAGTAGCAAATAGTTGCATTTCATGGTTTTACAGTAAGTAAAAGATTCATTTTGGAATCGGGCTTTATCAATCTGACAGATTGCATTAACAAAAGTAAAACTAGGTTTTGGATGACAGCTCAAATGAAACTCATTACTTCGTTATTGTTGTTCTTATTCTTCTTCACCCTTTTTCTAACTTTTTACTTTGTAGGGAGAATATTTTTGAAGTTCAATATTACCTATAGGCAACTGTTACAACTGGTGAGCCATATCCCAAAGACATTTTAAAGCAACTGCTAGCTGAAAGAAAGCAGATAAACACACGAGGAAGGAAGTAAACATCCATGCCTGTACTGGGATTCAAACCTAGGCACATGAGCATCGTAGCAGACTGCTGCCTTGATCACATGACTGTGCCTGAATGGCTGTTCTTCTTATCGTATTGTTGTTATTGTTGCCAACACCAGCACTGAGGACTTAGCTTATCAACTTAATACAGTTCAATGTAGAAACTAGTTTTCAGAGTCTCACAATTTTCATCATTTTCATTTTTGTTAAACATTGTGAGGATTTAATTGCACTGATTTTCTGAAATAATAATATGGCATTAATCCACTACACAGCCCAAAAGAATGTTTCGTTTAAACTATTTGTAACTGGTTGACGTTAATAGTTGAAGCATTTTACTTAAGCCAGTATCTCTCTTTTCTTTACAGTTGTTTATTTCTGAAAGAAGGAATAAATATGTAAGACTATTTAGGATGATTAAATAGTCAAGTATACTAAAACATCTTATAACTTCTTAGAAAAAACACTCAAAACACCTTTGGCAATATTTCTAATGTCCTTTAATGTCTTAATTTCAAATTTATGCTTTTCAAAGTCTATTAATTTTATAAAAGCATAAAATTAAAAATAATATTTGAAAATAAATATTTATTTAAAAAAAGAAAAAGAATATTTTAAACAATGAATTTGGCTTGTAAATTGGTAGTATGAATGTGACTGATGTCACGTTATCTGTTGTTGTTAGTTTGTGAAATTAAATCTTGTTTTGTATTATTTTTCGTTTTTAGGAAAGTGAGAGATGTTCTCCCTTCCTAAGAAATTTATGTAAAAAGTATGATTAAGACTTTCAAATATAAGTCGAAATATCGCCAAAGGTGTTTTGAGTATTTTTTCGAAGAAGTTATAAGAAATGTTTTTAATGTTTTTGGTATCTTAAGAAGATAATTACTAGTCAAGTGTACTATTAAAACTAAAATTTAATAATTGCTTGGTTTAATTGGTTCACAAATACAAATAAAAATTAAGTAAGCCATTATGGAGGGGTTTGGAATACTTTGATGTTTGAATGCCTTTCAACTTCCATTTACATGAACAAATTTCTTAAATTTCTTTCATTTTTTTTGCTATTTCTAAAAATAGCTTGAACTTTGTTGCCAATTTTAACGAAATAATATTTTATTTATTTAAAATTTCAGATTGTAACCATTACTGAAAAAGAAATTCCAGAGCTCCGTCAAAACATAAAAAACATCAGTGATCAACTTAATAACTACAGAAAACAAATTGAAGAGGTATTTCTTTCCTTTTCTTATATTTATTACATTAAAAATTGAAGAACAATTACAAGAATTTAACCAGTTTAATTTAATAGGACCTTGTCTTTTTTTTTTTTTTTTTTTTTTTTTACATTAAAACGAAATTATTTTTAGCATATGTATTTTCTAAAAGAACAGTAAAAGATAAGTTCAAAAGAGTTCAATAATACTCCCTCTGTCCCATATTAACAGTTGATGAATTTGATTTGTCCCATAATAATAGTAGCAAAGTAAAATAAATATAGAACGCAACATTTATTATCAAAAAACTAGATTAAATTAAACAATAAATTAAAAATATTACTCCTAAATTTTATTTTGAGTGTTTAGATAGTTTCTGGATTTTTCAATAATTTCGTTATTGTTTTCCAGCTAACGTAATTTGCACCTTTCTGCAACTTTTCTTTTGATGCATCAAGAACTGCACAATCTCAACTCAATCTTTGCTTGAAAACTCACTTTTTTTTTTTTCATCTTACTTTTACAATGGGTTAATATTCAACTAGAAAAAAATTGATTTCGATCAGCAGATGAAATTAGAAAAATAGTTATAAATCGTAATAATTAGGTTAACCTAAAAAAAGAAAGATGTGTTAAAACAAATGACGATGTCATGAAACATTGATTTTGGTTGAAGGCTTTGCAATTTTGCTCTTCAACATAACTTACAGTTGCATTCGCCAGTAATTCCCATTTAAATATTTCACTTGATACTATTATTATGGGACAGAGGGAGTCAGAGATAATAAAAGAAATAATAAAAGAGAGAAAGAAAAAAAGGGACTTCCTTCATGAAGTGTTGATGCTTCAGTGTTCCTCTGCCTTTCCAGCAGCGGCTGACAAATAGGGGATGTGTTGACTTTCTGAAGGCAAAAGGAAATAAATCTGCTTAGCAATAATGATTCTTTCTATGTCATAGTATTGGTGTCAAAGGAGGTGGTGACACTTAATCTAGACATTAACAAAAAAAAACTATCTGACGGAGAAACTTCAGCAGCAAAGATAATCAACAAAAATATCAAGTGTTGCTATTTTTATTTTTTTTAAGTAAAAATCAGAAATTCAAAAGTAAGAATTTAAAAACTCTTTTATACAATAAATAATATAAGATACAAGACAGTATATTGAGATTTATATGCTGAAAAAATAATTTAAGGTTTCTTACACATGGAGATAATTCTGAAAATATTTGTAAGACAGTTTGCAGAGAAATAGGCTTCTCAATTCATTTAAAAAAAAAATAATCCCAGGAACATGATAGTGTTCGGAAATACGTTTACGTTATTTTTTGCTTGAAGAAATCTGTCAGTTGATAATGAGTTGACAGAATTCAAGAAATTGTACAAAATTGATTATCTACTTTTTTTTGTTTTTAATTTCCTACTTTTTCACCTGTATTCTTTTTTTTCTTTACTTATGCTTAGTTTGTATTGACGTAATTTGCTTCCAATTGATTAAAATGATTCTGTTTTTTATTTTCTGAAGGCCGATGAGAAACTGAAATCAAAGCAGTTAGAAGAAGATGTGGCAAACTCTGTCTTGAACGATATGATACTGGTGGACCAAAATCAAAATGATGTAAAGCAACTAGAAAGAAAAATCAACAGCTTAGCAGCCAAACTTGTAGGAGGAGGTAAAGCTATCCACTGTAACTGTAACCAACATAAAATTAAAAAAAAAAAAAAAAA
>JAFIDM010016370.1:0-20804 GCA_023159025.1 Thereuonema tuberculata
CATATCCAATAATTTCCTAAACTTGAAGTAATTAATTGAGTCTATTTCACAGTTCAAATTTCTCTTTGTAAACATGTGATATTAATCTCTTGTTTCTCTTTGTAATAACCTTGCGAATGAATTCTTCTGTTTGATAATCCCTCAATGGAAAATCTATATATAAGGTCTCTACTTACAGTAAATTGAGTTCGTTGTGTTAATCTATGTGGCTTGGAGCAGTCCATGTTGCCATCTCGACAATTACCGCCAGACATTCAAACCTCCCGCTGCCACACACACACAATCCAATGATGAAGTCTGCTATCCTTTGTCACGTGTTGTTTTAAGGCGCACGCCATCTTTTGCGTCCCTAAGCAAGCCACGGTTACGGGGCAAAAAGGGGAAAAGGTAAATAAGGGGGTGAATGAGGAGACTGGACGGGGAAATAAAGGGAGGTGCCTTTCCTTTTGTTTTCCCCCTATTGAGAGCAGAACTGTGATGCAATACCCAACAGGGGGACAAAGGAATTAGCTCTTAACGTAGCAGGCAAAACAGTTTTCACGGGCTGGTTGCCTTTGTGTACCAGCCATAAAAACGCTTAGTGGTCACTCCTAAAGTCGGGAAACACAGTTTAATAGGTATAAGGGCGCCGTGTTGGCAGGAATAAGGGAAGGAGAATCCTTGCAGCACAAGGAATTGATAGGAAAGCAGAAATATAAAAGGGATGGAAATATGTAGAGAAATATGTAAGCAAGGAGCGAGATGTGGACGGAAGGAGAGGAGAGAAAGGGTTAGCGGGAGCGTCGAGGCACGAACTACGTTTGTGACACCTCCCCCCCACTCAAAACTCAAGCGCATGGGAGAAGCTTGGGAATGAAAGGGGAGAAGTAATCGGGCAAAGAGGGGTGAACGGTGTTTGTGAGTATTTGTGAGAGGGAGACAAAGGCCCAAGGCTGGGAGAGAGGTGGTAGGGCAGAAGTAGGTCAGAGACACTGAGTGAAGGCGAGACGGGGCGTCGGCTCACAGACAAAACAAACCCGAGGGGATAGGCACCCAAACAAGAGCAGGAGGGGAGCTTTAGGCACTAGGGATGGTTCCTTCGACTTCCTTGTTGCATTTCCTCGGCAGGACGTATCGTTTAAGATCAGAGACGTGGGATTTTCGTGTGATCGAAGGGTCATCCCTGTCTTCCAAAAGGTATGTTGTCTCACCGAGAATTCGCTTAACAATGAAAGGGCCGGAGTAGGCAGGAAACAACTTAGCAGCCTGGCGTTTGATTTTGGAAGAGAGTTGATGATTTTTGACAAGAACAATGTCTCCAACCTGGAATCGAATGTCCTTCCTTCCCTTGTCTGTCCGCTGTTTACTCCTGAGGGCGGCTTTACTGCGGAGCTTTTCGATAATGTCGGCGATGTTCCTGAATTTCTCTTCGAGGTGAGATCGAGACACCGATTGGCCATCGGGGGCGCCGTAATTAATGGTGGGGAAACCTTCTCGTCCCATCATCATGTAGAACGGGGAAAGACCTGTTGTTTCGTTCTCGGAGCACCTGAGGCAGAAGAGAAGATTGTCGAGCTCCTTGTCCCATGTTTGGTGTTTCCCATCTAGATACATTTTGATGAGTGATTTGAGTGAGCCCACGCTGCGCTCGGCCACATTGGAGTTCGCATGATAAGGGGAACATCGGCGGTGTCGGATTCCATGGTCACAACAGAATTTTCTGAATTGTTCAGAGCGGAACTGGGCCCCATTGTCACTGGTGATGCTTCTAGGAAGGCCAAGTCGCAGGAATACAGAGTTCAGGAACTTTACTGCCTCGGAGGTAGTTGCCTTTCTCACCGCCTTGGCTTCGACCCAGGCCGTGCTTATGTCTGTAAGGACGATCAGGAAGCTGTTTCCGGAGCGCGACCTCGGGAAAGGTCCGGCGAAGTCGATGGCAAGGGCTTCCCAGCGATCGTTTCGTTCGGGGATTTCTGCCAGTCCAGCCGGGCCTGAGCGATCATGTTTGACGGTCTGACAGATGTGGCAGGAACGAACGAAATTCCCGATCTGTTGCGCCATGGATGGCCAGTAATAGGCAAGTTTTATCTTGGCAATAGTCTTTCTGATGCCGAGGTGGCCGCCCACTTTCACATCCTCGTGCCAATACCTGATGATATCTTCGCTCTTCACCTTCGGGATCACCAAAACCTGCCTCTCTTCCTTTTGCGCCGATCCCAGACAGTTTTTAGGAGGAGTCCATTTTCCACACTGAATTGGGCTAGGCGAGAAGGGGAGTCACCACTATCGTGAGCTTAGAGTTTCCGCAGGATATCGGAGCAGTAATGGTCTTGTCTTTGCAGCTTCATCCACTCCTCCTCATTTACCTTGAACCATCCACACCGGATTCGGGAAAGGGCGTCCGGAACACAGTTTAAGGCTCCCTTTTTGTGCTCCACCGTGAAGTCCATGTGTTGTAGCTTCAGACTCCACCGTGTGAGTCGGCTGGAGAAGTCCGTCCGCGTCGTCAGCCATCGTAGAGCGTGGTGATCGGTGTGGATGACGAACTTCGATCCTTCTAGATATTGGCGGAAATGGAGAACTCCAAAAACGACCGCAAGACACTCTAGTTCCGTGACAGTGTAATTGCGTTCGCCATTGGTCAGGCCGCGGCTTCCAAAGGCGATCACTCTCTCTCTTCCGTCGACGAATTGGGACAAGGTGGCTCCTACTCCTTCCGTTGACGCATCAGTGCTCACGTGAAAGGTTTTGGAGAAGTCCGGTTGGCACAGGAACGATTCGGAGGAGAGTATGCTTTTGATCCTCTCGAAGGCGCCGGCCTGGTCCGGTCCCCACGCCCATCTTTGCCCCTTCTTGAGAAGGATACGCAGCGGAGCGGTCACAGAGCTGAGGTTGGGGATGAATTCCCGATAGTAGGCAGTCATGCCGAGGAAGCGTCGGAGATGTTTGAGGTTCCTGGGTGGGGGATACGTGCTGATTGGCTCGATCTTCTTTTCGGAGGGGGTGATACCATCCCCGTTCACTTTGAATCCTAGAAATTCTATCTCCTCCAATCCGAATCGGGACTTTTCGAAGTTCACCTTGAGTTTGGCCCCGACCAGGGTGTTTAATAGGGCGTTAAGAACATCCAGATGGGTTTCCCAGTCCTCGGTGGCGACTAATAGATCATCCGCATACCTCACTAGGAAAGGATGCCACTTTAAACCTAGCAGTTCGTCTAGAACTCTATTAAGCGCCGCAGAGCCATTCTTGAGTCCGAAAGCCACATAATTCATTTTGAAAGCGCTGAGACCTCTTACACTAAATGAGACTTTGTTGCGGGAGTCTTCATCAAGGGGAATCTGCCAGTAAGCCTTTGTGAGATCAATTGTGCTGAAGATCTTGGCATCCTTCAGTCTACGGATGATCTCACTTACGTTGGGCGTGTAATAGCTGACGGAGGTAGTGACGGCAATGAGCTCGCGTGCATCCAGAATGAATCGAGGTTCGCGGTCCGGGTACCTCTTTAAGAAGTAGGGTAGCGACCAGGGGGATTCTGATCTGGAGACCACGCCCTCCTTCTCCATTTGGAGCACTATCTTCTGGATACAATTCAGATCAGCGGGTGAGAAGGGGTAAGGACGCCTTCGGACTGGAGAGTGAGCTCCGATATCAATCGTGTGAGTGTAGCCGGAATATTTCCCCAACGATTTGTCTTGTGCCTCTTTGTATTTTGCGATGATGCACTCGAGTTTTCCCCCTGTGGCTGGGTTGTCCATGGAGACACGATTACATCTAACTGAGTGCGGGTCCTCCATCAGGATCTGAGCCTCTCCTCCCATGAAGCGGAGAGACATATTGTATTGATGAAGGTCACTCAATCCAAGGAGGCCCTCGACGGAGGCTCCGGGGATCACAATGGCGAACACCTCGAATTCGCGGCGCACGAAGTGACTCGGGGAGTTAACATTTGCTGTTAATTCGCCTGTTATTCGGTAGCGGCGCCGGACCGGTATCTCCTTACCGTCCGCCAGGGTGACCGAGAAATAACAGGGTTCGCAGGGGCAGCCATTTTCGATGAGGAAGGGTTCGATGTCGGGGCTCACACATGTCATGTCTGCACCGCTGTCGCACTGGAAGGTGATAGTTTGTCCACCGGGGAGAGTCAATGTAACCTTGGGCGCGGGGGGTGATTGGTCCTTCTGGCGAGCAGATACGTCGAATAGGCGGACGGACGGGGAACGCCGCTCCTAGGGTTTCAGCGGAGTAGTGGAAGGGTTACAGGCTTCCCGTACTTTCGTCAGCCACTCGTGCCATTCACAATCGTAATTGTCTTTTGAGTCGTCGGCACCCAGTCCACCGACGACTCCACTTAGTTTTCCGACTCCCTGCGGAATCGGCACCCGCACCTGTTGGCGTACACGTCGGGTCTCCCGCATCTGAAGCAGGATATCCCTTCCGTTTGTGTAGCGGAGCACTGGAGGGATGGTCTGGCTTTAGCTCGGGCCTCCTTTTGCTCGTGCAGTTCGCAGATTCCAGTTCCATCTCCTTTACGGTTCCTCGCGATTTGGTTCACGTGAGCGGCGGGGTTGTCCTGAAACCCTACTGCCATCTCGTATCGGCGGGCATATTTACACACATCCTCGGCGGTTTTGCATTCTTCTAGGGGGATGTGGAACCTGTATGCGGGTAGAATGCTTTTGTAGAGCAGGTTCACTAGCTGGTCGTTGCTGAGTGTCAAATCAAGCATGCAAGCCCGCTGTTTCACACGCGCCACGAATATCTCCGCCGATTCTCCTCGCACCTGTTTGATCTCGCGCAACTCTTCCCATTCGTTTCCTCTGTTGCAGGGAAGGAGGAAAGCGCTCAAGCAGTCTTTCTTAAAGTCGTCCCACTCGAGCCATGAGTCTGCCTTATCATTCACCCACGGAGACAGTCTTTTATCCGTCAGTTTGGGGAGAATCTCCACGAATTCCGCAACTTCTAATCCGTGAGTTTTGATGAGCCTGTCGGCTTCGTATAAAAACTCGCGGACGGAGCCATCGGTCCTGTCTGTCAGCTTGAGATGGGAGAACACAATCGTACGATCCTTGAGGGACAGCGGTTTTCTCGATGGTGGGCTGCTTTTGCTGCTCCGTTCCTGCTCGGCCGCCCTGTACAGGAGATCGGTCTGTAGATCGCACCTTCGCATGAGAGCTTCCAGCGGGCCTATCAATTTGTCCTCGCGCTCGGCACGTTGCCATGTCTGTCCGGGGCTAGGAACGAGGTATCTCCGGGCGTCGAAATCGCATAGGTCCACGTCGTCGAGTTCCGCCTGGTCAATTTGCATCTCCTCAAACGCCGTTTCATCCGAGCACAGCCTCTCCAGCAGTTCCGCCACTCGTCCGATGATTGTTGACATGGGTCCCGCACTATTTTTCCCCAGACGGGCAAGCACCATTTCGAGACCTTTTCTTTTTATATCCTCGACGCCCCACACCTTGTAGAAAAGTCCGGAGAGAAGGGGGATGGAGTCAGGGAATTCTTGTTTCACGCCGACTGCATTCAGCCTGTCTTTTTCGGACGTCATGATGTGAGCCGTAGAAGGGGGGAGGAGGGTTGAAAATAAGGCGAAATTGGAAGGAGGGAGGTAAGGGTTACGAATGAGGAGAATAGGCGGGCCAAGGCACGGGCTCCTCCGCACGTCAATAGGCTAGTCGGACGAGAAGTACAATCGATGGCGGCGATGTCCAACCAAACGCTCTGCTACCATGTGTCACGTGTTGTTTTATGGCGCACGCCATCTTTTGCGTCCCTAAGCAAGCCACGGTTACGGGGCAAAAAGGGGAAAAGGTAAATAAGGGGGTGAATGAGGAGACTGGACGGGGAAATAAAGGGAGGTGCCGTGGGACGCTAGCCTAGTGAAGGGAGCTCGCCGATGGCCCGCGCCTTCTCAAAGATGAAAGACAGATTGGCTATGTGGAGTGAAAAGAAGGCTTTATTTCAGGTACGAGGAAGGGAAAGAAAGGGAGATACAACTAAAGGGAAACGGGAAGACTCACGGTGCCGAACTAAGCAGGAGGCAGGCAGGGCTGGAGACGCTGGAGATCATCTGCGGTTTCCGGCGGAGGGACGTTCGCTGCTGCCGTCGATACGTGGGCGTCAGCCGGCTCTGGGGGACAGGAGGTCCAAATGCGAGCGGGTGCTCACGGTGATCCGCTCGATTTCTTACAGGGGAAGATGCAGCGGGAATCCAGAATCGCACCAAGTATCCTGGTGCTCAGCTTTTTTGGAATTATTCCGACCTCTGATCGGGGACGCACAGATCAGGAGGGCGGTGTGATTCCGAGGAGCGAGGGAGATCGAGCAGGGATTTTTGAACCTGCTCCCTGACAATCTCTCGCCGACTGTCCTTTGCTGACTTGTTTTCCTCTCCTGGAGAGGGGTGTTGGTCCCCTCCGTCGCCTCTGGTCAAGAAGGGGTGGCAGCACTGACGTAGTCCCAGTTGGCCTTTCCTTTTGTTTTCCCCCTATTGAGAGCAGAACTCTGATGCAATACCCAACAGGGGGACAAAGGAATTAGCTCTTAACGTAGCAGGCAAAACAGTTTTCACGGGCTGGTTGCCTTCGTGTACCAGCCATAAAAACGCTTAGTGGTCACTCCTAAAGTCGGGAAACACAGTTTAATAGGTATAAGGGCGCCGTGTTGGCGGGAATAAGGGAAGGAGAATCCTTGCAGCACAAGGAATTGATAGGAAAGCAGAAATGTAAAAGGGATGGAAATATGTAGAGAAATATGTAAGCAAGGAGCGAGATGTGGACGGAAGGAGAGGAGAGAAAGGGTTAGCGGGAGCGTCGAGGCACGAACTACGTTTGTGACACCTTAGCGTTTCCTACGTCACGCAACTGGTCGATTGCCACGACCTCACTCGATTAACAACGTTACTTTAACTCAAACTGATTAATTGAAGTCTCCGCGACTTCGTTAATGATAAGACATAAGACGATAAGACACATGAAAGAGAGAGACTCAGATCGAGGCAAGCTTGCTTCTTTTATACAGCTTGTCTCTGACGTATTCATTACGTTGCAATATTTAAATTTTTAATCTCTTAACTTGTTTTAAATATAATTAAAGCATTTAAAAAAATAATATTTATTTATCACTTATAAAAAAATAATAAGTTACTACAAGAAGTTACAGTAATATTCCTTTTTAGTCCAAAAGTCGGTCATTGCAAAGACCGATAAATAGATAAATAGATAAATAGATCATCACCTGGATTAAATTGATTGTACCATTTACGAATGGAATTCTTGGCAGGTGGGTCATTTTGAAATTTGGTGTGAAAACCACGCTGCACCACCGTCACCGACATAGTTGCTTAATATTCTAAAACACAGTATGCGTTTTCCTCACCTGTGAACGCCCACTTGCCAACAACAACACCTTTCGAGCGGCAGAGGCAATTGTTTGTTATCCGACGCAACAGCTAATGACCCACTGCTGTCGCGTTAGGCAGGACTGCGTAACTCGGGTTTCCAGTTGCCATATAGCTAATATAGGTCGTAGTTCACAGTTCGGAGATAAACAAAAAAAACCTAAAAAACATGTGCTCTATCCAACTTTATCATTCGTCGCATCATAACTCAATAGTGCTTTTACTAGAAATTTTTGAAATCGTTCAAAACATATGTAATCACCCTGTATTTGTGTGTGTTTGTGTGTATATATATTATGACAAAACCAATGTAAGGAGTTATTTCTTATTTATTTATTATTACAAACCCATTTGTATTGTAATGTCGTGAAGAAACGGCAGTATTTTATTTAAATTATTAATTATCTTTTTCTTCCAAGAGTGTTTTTCAGTGTTACAGAAAGTTAGCTTTAAAAAACGAATGGTCAGTTGTGGAATGAATAGCCTCTACCTCTCTTTTGCTGTAGGGAGCGAGTGATTCTACAACGGCAGTGTAACTAAGTCTAAATTGGTTACGTTTTTATTAGCTTGCGAGAACTTTAGCCAGCTAATGAACAATTTAGCTTTTCAAACCAACTAGACTAAACTAAACAAGTGTTAAGGCTAGGAAATGGAGACGTCCTAAAAGCAGCAGCAGCAGTAGTTAATTTATAAAACACCGGAACTAATGCGAGGCGTAGAATAGGTTTTAGTCGTTGCTAGGATATTACATTATTCTCGAAACAGAAGTGCAACCATTCTGTTTAAGAAGTGCAACCATTGCTCGACATTCCCATCAGCAGATTTGGATTCATCAACATACGAATTGTTATTTGGCGTTATTTGCCAAAAATAATGACCGGACTTAGCGCAGTGGAAGAGGCAATTGTTTGATCAACGAAAAAGGAGCAAATGATATTCATCCATTGAAATTCTACGTTAGCATGAGGAACAGGGAAACGCCAACCCCCCTCATTCCCGTTTATTATTAGTGTGAGAAAATATTTTAAATCGTTATCTTATCACAGGTGTACTCTGTTTAGGTTGTTAAATTTACAAATACATCTTACAGTCATGGCTGGGTGGTAAAATAGATCAATTAGTTGATTAATTAAGGTACTACCAGTTAAACTACATTTAATTTTGTTTTAAACAAAGGAATTGTTAAAATTAGGAATTTATTATATTTGTGTGCTAAATTGTATCAGTGCAGCATGCGAGTGATCGAAAGCTCTAGTCATTGTGTACCCGACTATGGTGACAACGTGGAAGGTGTGAGGAAATAAATGTTCAGTCGTTTTGAAAGCAGAAATTAGTGCGTTGTGCGTTATTTGGCCAAAACAACGTAGGTTCTCGCTGAGATTATTTTTTTCTTCTTTCAATATACTTGAAAATGATTTCTCTGAGAAACGATGGTCGTGAATTTGTAGTTAATTTTTGTAATTAAATGATCTAAGTGAAATTTAGGCAGCTGTGCATTCTTCAGTTTTGGAAGATTACTACGTTCAACACACTTAAAACCTTACATTTCTTATTTGATTATTAATTCTGCGTATTTCAATTTTCAAAAACTAAAAAGACATTCTAAATATTTGAAACACAAATAATAAGAATTCAAAGAAAGGAATGACTTATATCATTTATTGCAGGAAGCACGTTTTCTACTCTTTTATTAATTCACTGTCTGATCTCGTGGGCAAATATTGTATTCAGTTTTTAAGAAACTTCCAATCAGTCAATCATCTACAATTTTTACACACCTTCTTATGTCTGATTAAAAATTAAAAAAAAAATTAAAAAGGAATATTAAGAATTATTATATTTTGTATGGATCTTAATATATTCCGCCAAGGCAACACATCATTTCGAGACCAGAGGTGATATATATAGAGGAGAAGGTGGTATTTTGGAACCCCACTTTGTTTTTTGGTCACCTTGGTTCACCAATAAGCTTGAAATCCAAACTGAAGGCGCAAATAGCTTTAGCAACATCCCAGCTAACTATCCTAAATGGCTAGCTACTATCCCTAAACCGAAAAATATTATTATTTTGTAAAATGTGAAAAAAGTCAAAATCTTGATCCGGTGATTGGGGAAGGGTAATTTGGAACCCCATTTTTTTTTTCTTAAAAATTCAATATCTTGCTTAAAAACATGGCTTGCTTTATTAAAAATATATATCTAACAAGAATGGTCAGTTTGACATTTATATTATAGCATTCCCTGGTCACGAAGTTGAAAAAGTCTCATCGCAAAATAAGCATTTGGCATCCTCTTGACGTGGCTCATCTTCCCAGGATGGGAGTTCAAAATCTGAATCTCCAGATTCAGCTGCCACAAAGTATTCTGCTTCAGATGACTCATCAGAAAAGCTGGCAGATCCCTTTCTCGCAGCTTTTTTTTCTCCTGACCATAGGGTTCCAAATTACCCACCACCTTGGGGTTCCAAATATCCCGCAATTGCCATTTTGGATTAGTGTTGATCTACCGTGTAACAACTTGTAGATTAATAACATGTTTCATTGGTTATTTGCAAAAGAAGAACCGTAAAACATATATGATGCACTAAAACTTAGTTACCTACACTGTAGGAGACACAGAAAATATAAACACTTACATCAAAAAAAGTTCTCGAAAAAAAGTTCAACAAACGCTTTATCAAACGAGCAGCAAGCAACTGACCGTCGAGCCGGTGGGGGGGGGGGGGGGTGAGGGCAACAAGTTAGAAGTTCCGCCGGGATGGTGCGATACCTATCTGTCAGTGAAATGTCAGGGTTCGAAATTACCGACTGGGTTCCAAAATACCACCTTCTCCTCTCTCTCTCTCGCTCTCTCTCTCTCTCTCTCTCTCTCTCTATATATATATATATATATATATATTTTCATTATAATCACAGTTTTATCATAATCATTATATAATATAAAAGTTTTTTAACATTAATTATATTTCCACACTAATTCCTATTTCTAGCCGGCAAATGTGATCAATCTTCTTAACAACATAGTTTAGTCTGTCGTGTAAATACGACTTGTTGAAGATACTGAAAAAAAAATGCTTTACCAGATAAACAACAATATGAACGTTACAGTTTGAGTTGTTAAAACCTGTATTCTAATCATATACGTTTTTAGTTCTTTTGAAAAATATTTTCTCAAATATATTTTATAAAATTAAGTTTTCAATAAATTTGTGATATCTTCAAAAATCTCTGAAATTTATTCTGATTTTGAAATATGTTGTCAAATTTACAATATAATCAAATATATTCTGTTAATGTATTTATTTAGAAATCATTAATGTCTCAAAAATAGAAAGTATTTGAATACAATAAGATGAGGAAGACTGCTCGTCAAGAAACATGATAACAATCACTTTCAGCCACAATACAGAAAATTATATACCTATGAAGATTGTTGTAATCCTTCTGATGTGCCTTATTTTCTTGGTGCTGCTACTTAACAGTAATCCTAAGATTCGTAAGTAGCAGATTCCATTAATATGCATTAAACATCGATATTTGCCGTTGACAAATGATTCAATTTACGATACGTCTCCTTCAAAAATTTTTTTCACGAAACGCTTTCTTAGCTAAAACATGGGAGGCCACAGTAGAAATCAAGGATGTTCTATCTATTAGACTTAAGAATTCCCTGTTCCTAAGCACTTAATATTCCATCCTTGTTTCCTTCTAATCCTCCCTCTTCCACTTCGTTCCTAGCATACGAAATTTAAACATTTTGTTCGAAAGACCAGTGACATAATTTTGTTTTAAAATTTAATCTTTATTAATAAATATAATAAAGTAAATTTCTTCTTCTCACATATACTAGTGTTTGTGAAAATTGCAAGAACATGAAGGAACCATTAGAATCGAAGGAAATTTAGTACATCAATTACTAATAGTGATACAATCAAACGCTTAACGTTTGAGAGCAATACAACAACAGTACTTGCAAAAAATCAATCCGATGTAAAATCTCCATTAGCTGCTGTACGCCATGGCATCGAATTAAAAATGACTTGGATGTATTCCTGGGTGTCGCCTGTCAAGCTGCTTCTATCCGAGTCCACACTTCAATGACGGACTAGTTGGCGAGGGCCATATCCCAAACATGTTCAATAAGTAACATACCGGGCAAACTTGCAGGTCAGGGAAGGAGGGGTATCTGCCTTACTTCGAAGAAGGCCTGAACATTTCTGGAAACATGTGATCAGCATTCTCTTGCTGCAATATGGCGCCAGGAGTGTTCTGAAGGAAGGGTACGACTTCAGCCTCCACAACTTGGCTGATTTATCATTTGCTATGGAGTGTCCACAATTCGAAGCAGCCGAGATCGCTTTCTGATACCCATTTGCTCCCTAAACCATCACGCCTATTGTTCGTGTAGCGTGACGCTGGATGCTACATTCTGGAAAATGGCGATTCTGGAAGATAGCGTGTAATGCGTATACGGCCATCATTGTATTCCAAGTTGAAGCGGGACTCGTCCGAAAACGCGACATAGTGCAAATTTGTCAGCGGGTGTGTTTGTGAGCCCATTGTAGCCTGAGGCGTCGATGGTTCAGGCCCAAGGCAATCCATCGCGAAGAATGCAAGCACGCAGTCGAGAATCGTGGAACCAGACAATGTCAGACCTGTTGCAGTGTTCCAACGTTGTGCTAACACTCGAGAAGCAGCTGAATGTTACTGCATTGCGGATGAGGTGTCAATCATCTCGCGGTGTCGTCACAGTTTGTGGTCCACTTCCGAATTTTCGACTCGGCCTATTCTCATCAGTCCACTGCTTTCTCACTCACATCACTGTCCTTGCATTAAGCCCCGAAAGAGCAGCAATTTCGCGGTATGAAAAATCCTCCTTCACGAAAGCCTATCATTCGGTCTCGTTCAAACTCGTAGGTTGCTTATTTAGGCGCCTTTTGCCGTCGACAAGGAATACTGACTTCAGTAGGCACGTGTACAGCTTACTGATGATGAAAAACTACTGTCTGGATCTACAACAGCCCTCTACCTATACACTTTTACACGATAGTTCAGAGTGCGCTGCTGAGTCTAGATATGCGGAATCATTCCCAAATTTTAATCATTTGTATATCACACCCTACTTTACATTTTCCAATAAGTTTCATTTTGCATGTTTCCTTCATGGTGTGGCATTTTTAACAAACATGAGTGTATATATTTTGTAATGATTGAATGCACAAACCTCGTTAAAATCTTTATGATGATCAATGTAGTTTAGTATGTGTTTTGAAAAAAAACATCTTACTTACTTGCATTGTTCACCACCATTAATACCGGCGACAATACAATATCCGATATCTTTCATCCAGTCGTGGAAGCAGTCTTTCTCCCATAGATAATACAGAGTGCTGTCTAATTGATATAAAAAGTACTAAAGCATTGCATCTTACATTTAAAATTTTATTAGTAAAAATTAAAATCAATAATTTCTTTAAATTAATATCCAATTGTTTTGAAGTATTGAATGCTTAAAAGGAAGCAAAAGAAAATAAAGGAAATATGAAAAAATTAAATGCAAGTAATGTCATGAAGAAAACAATTCTTCGATGGAGAAAGTTTGTAGAGTTACAAACGAAAGAAATTAAAAATGTTTTCAGGGCTAGTTGCTAGAATGTTGTTTACCATTGGTTACAATTCCCTAAATAATGTTATACTTTTAAATAACACTGTCACAACCCTTCTATACATACATGTATATTATATAGAAAGGTATAGGTGTATCCCTTGATGTACCATATATATACTTATATACATATATATCCTTATTTCAATATGTTATTTTTTATTGACAAATAAAATTGTTGAGTTAAGCCTGCGCTGTGAGTGTATTTTGCCTCTTACCCGGGAACGTGAAGTGTGGCTCCCCCACACCCCGTAATGGACTGAAGCTAGTTAACCCGGCATGTAGCGACTTTTGAGGGGGTAGAGGAAGATTTTATCGAACGGACTTTCGGTTGGCTCCCAACAACTAACCAAACAACATCCCAAAATACCAAACGAACCCTGGTACCGCTACAATATATACATATATCCTTATTTCAATTATAAATTATGTCCTTCCCCAATCCTGCGCCGACCTTTCTTTTGACAAATAGTTACCCGAGGAAATTGGGGGGGGGGGGCAATTAAGACATCATCTAGTCTTCAATCTAGTTATAGAAGCCTCTTCCCTTTTTCCAATGGACCCAGTGAATCTTACGCCTTTTCTGGAGAAAAAAACCTGGGAAGAACTATTGCACTCCACGTATATTTGAATAATGCTGCTTCAGCCCACGGTTTTATGGTATGTGGCATTCAGAGACTGGACCAACTCTTTAATATATACAGATTAATTATAAGTTGGACTATTAGATTCGTTTGTGTTAACAAAACTTTGAGAGGTCAAACGAGAGAAATCATTTGGAATATTATTTTTCAAGTCGTCTATCTCTATCGTAAAATGGCTGAAGCAGCAGATATTTCATCTCATTCAGTTTTCAATATTGTTAAGGAAACCGAAATCTCGCTTACCACTAAGCCTAGCCCATTATTTGAAAGGCCGGGGAAGAAAAGAGAGCAGCCGGCATCAATAACAGAAGCAGACGAAAAAAAAAGATCTTTTTATGAAATCGAAAATAAATAAATAAATAAAAAATTATTCTTAATATTGAAAAATTAACAAAAATAATAAAAAGAAAACATTGTAGGGCCAAAAGAAAACACCAACAGAAACTTGCAATGACATTCCAGACGCGACGAAACAATAACTAGTGAAAAAATGAAGTGGTAAATGATTCGTTAACTGTGATCACGTGTCTTCATAAATATAATGAACGGTGTTTATTTTGTTGAATAACAAATTATTTTTGAGTTAGATGAACATTAGTTAGGACAAAGCAAAAATCTTTAATTTTTAAATTTCTCAGAGAATTAATTTTTACAGAGTTAGAAAATCAATACTGTTAGGCTCAGAAGCGTTATTAATTTCCCTGTCTTACACAAAGCTAGAATAATGGTGCGCGTTTCTTTAACGGCACGGTACAGTAAGTCCGTTGAAACCTGTCTGAACATTGTCATTGCGGAATCAATTTCTTTTCTCTGAAGAGTACAGATTCAGTCTGAGGTCTGAAAATCTTAAAGAGATCCTATCTGGAGGGAGGACGACAAAGACTCAATAGCCCAGCTTTTGTGCAGGAAACTATCACATTATAGAGGAAATTGTTTGATAGTATGGACAGGCCTAACTGTAGGTAAGCACAAGGATCTATATATCATCTGAAACGGCAGTCTGACGGCACAGAGGCATAGATACAATATTCTCATAAGTGCTGTCATGCCGTATGCTGCAGCATTGGTGATTTGTTTTTCTTCAATGCGAAGATGATCGACCTCAAAACTCGGCTAGGGGCTAGTGGATAACAAGTTTGAAGAGTACGGAATTGCGCTTATGGAGTGGCCAGCAAACTCCCCTGACTTTAAATCCCATTTTGAATGTCTGGGATGCACATAACAGATGAACTATAGAAGTTATACGGAAACTGCAAAAAGGGCTACGATTGGCGAAGATGCTTCCAAACTGTCATCGTAGCTTCTTCATTACATGCCACACACGTGTACATTGGTCTTGGTATTTCAAGAGACTATCCAGCCTACTAGAAGATCAGTTACTACCATCGAAAGTTCATTTTCCTTGAACAGATATGAATGTTGTTGTATAGAATATTACATAATGTGCATTTAATCGTAGATTGCATGAAAATTCTCTTTTGCGCATTTTCTTACCTGTCTACCTTACCTTACCTTACGTTACATTACCTTACCTTACTATAGTCTGCTATATCTTTCATGAAATATTTTTTTACGTCAATCATCATCATTCTACCTTATAACTCTCCCTACTGTAATTGTCTTGACCAGTGCACAATAATTGCGAGAGAATTATGCGGAGAAAAGTTTTAAATAATGCTGAGAATTAGCTTTCAAATTTGCTGTTTAAGAAAAAAGAAAACTTCTCTATTCCATTCAGGAAAAGTTTTACTCCAAATCATATTAAAATGTGTTTGAAATTTTTGATAAAATTATCTAGCATTTGCTACATAGTTTATGCTTGGACCTCTAATTGCCTTCAATTTTGAAATTAAATAACCTTATTCTTTAGTGTTCATATGTATAAATTTAAATCAATAATTGAAATATGAAGAATTTCAAAACTGATTTTTTTTGTCACTTATGTTGATGTGTCTGTCGATGTTGTATTTACAGTTGCGGACCTAATGAGGATTGCAAATTTCGGATCGTTCATTTAGGAGACTATTTTAATTACGTTCCTTAATACACTGACTGCTCAATTGAAAGTGGACACCTGAGTGTGTCATCCCAACAGTGAAGTTTTGCGATGATGATGTGATGGTGTGGTCGTGTTGGGTTTGGAGGTGGCCTGTTGGTTGTAATTGAGGGAAACACCATCCACACAATATCTGATGTGTTCTAGACCACGGTTCCCAACTGGTGAGTCGCGACTTGATCCTAAAGCCCGGCGAACACCATTCAACTTTGCACCAACTTTAGTCGACTGATTTCGAGTCCGCCAACTTTTTGTCAGCCCCGATCACCATCCAACTAGCAAATGAGTCAGCCGTGATTGCAGCAATACCATAATGCAATGCTTTTCCCCCAGCAGCTATGGAAATTCCGAAAAAATCGTGGTTTTGAAACCTCTGTGATAAATTCTGCCGCATAGAATTACTGAATTTCAGTACAAACTTTATTTATGCATGAAAGAAACTCGCAATACTCTGATATTCATTATGTATGCGCTTGTCTTCGACCGAATCGGTTAACATCGTTTTAGACGCCATTTCTTATGGGCGTGACGTCATGACTGACGTGTTCCAACGCTGCCCTGTCGGAATTGAGTAATTCCGACCAACTTCAAACCAACTTCCAACAAACTTTGGTTTTAATTTTCGCAAAAGAATTTGGTTTAAATTTTGAAAAAGTTTTGAAGATGGACAAATGGTTGAAACCAGGATCTTTTGGTAAGATGACAATTTCTCAAGTAACAATTGATGAAAGTGAGCCTGGTCCATCAAATACTAACCTAATAAATTCTGAAAGGGGCAAAGTACAGGCAAATGCAAAGAAACCAAAAACTTTCTTCAGGAAATATAGTACCGATTATATTAAATCTGGGTTTACATTTGTAGGCACAGAGGAAGAACCATTACCTCAATGTGCAATTTGCTTTGAAAATCATAGCATGAAGCCTTCTAAGCTAGAAAGACACATTTCAAGCAAACATCCAGAATGCGTTAATAAGCCTATAGCTTTTTTTTCAAAATAAGAAAAGAGATTTGATATCGACTCGGACCTGTATGGAAAATGTCTCAACAGGACTTGAAAATAAAAAAGTTACAATGGTTTTGTACGAACTGTCACTGTTGATTGCCAAAAAAGGTGCATCTCATACAGTAGGTGAGAATATCATTTTGTCAGCTGCTAAGCTTATTTCTGCCTCTTTGTTTGACGAAAAAGCAATGAAGAAAATAATGGAAATACCGCTATCAAATAACACGGTTAAAAGGAGAATAGAAGAAATATCTGAAAATATAAAACAGCAACTTATTTCTGCTTTGAAACGAATTGACTTTTACTCCTTAGAATTGGATGAAAGAACTGATATAGCTTATAATGCCAAATTATTAGCATTTGTAAGATTTGAGACCAATGAATCAGTAGAAGAAGAATTGTTATTTTGCAGACCTTTTCCTACTAGCACAACTGGGGCTGATATTTTCTATTAATTGGATGGTTTTATGAAAGAAAACGAAATTGACTGGTCTAAGTTTGTCAGAGTAACAACCGATGGAGCCCATGCCATGTCTGTCAAATACTCTGGACTAGCAGCGAAAATTAAGGCAATTTCTCCATTAGTTGAATGGGTTCACTGTAGTATTCACAGAGAGGCTTTAGCGGTGAAAGGAATGAAAGAAAACCTCAAAGACACACTTGACGATTCTTTTAAAATCGTAAATTTAATCAAGTCTTAACCTAAAAACTGAAAGAGTCTTTGGTGTGTTGTGTGATGAAATGGGGAGTGAGCATTAACAACTACTCCTGCATTGTGAAGTCCGTTGACTATCCAGAGGAAAAGTTCTGGCCAGGTTGTTTGAGCTTCGTGATGAGGTACGGTTGTTCTTATCACAATTGCAAGCAGAAGGAAAGTCGAAAGCTCAAGTCTTTTTAGACAACTGCCTTAATGATGAGATTTGTTTAATAAAGTTGGCTTACTTAGCGGACATTTTCAGTTCTCTAAATACTCTTAATTTGACATTACAAGGAAAAGATGTCCACAAATTCTTTGTGCAAGACAAACTTGATGCTACTATGAAAAAGATACAACGGTGGTCTGATAAAGTTTAGAAAAATATCTTAGATATCTTCCCACATCTGAACGATTGTTTGGACGAGAATAATCTTTAAAAAAAATCAAGAAACTTCAAAAATGATCTTTGATCATCTTGAAGCCTTGGTTTCTAACCTAAAACGCTACTTCCCACCCATAGAAAAAGGAAAGCAGTGGATTAAAAATCAATTCGATGAGGACAACTGAAAGAATCTTAACCTCGCGACCTCCCAGGTAAGCCACCATTCTTTTAAATCTTAAAATATTACCATAACTAAACAAATGTTTTATTTCTTTTTAACAATTGGAAATTTATAACTAATCACAATCATAAAATGTAAATGCATCAATTTGAAATATTTTAACAAAATTGAATTCTTTCTAAAAATAATACTGAATTCTGTATTTATTATTTTTTTATTGCAAAAAAGAAGTCAGTTTTGTGAAGTTTTTTAATCAAATACTAAGTTTTGAAATGTGTGGCTATTTTAGCTTTGCCCTTTATTTATTTTATCGATATAGATAAGTATTTTTCTAATAACTAATTATTTTGTTTTATTTTGCAGGAAAATGAACTCATCGAACTTTCTTGTGATTCCATGATAAAGTCAGTCTAAAAGGAGAAAGATTTAACAACTTTTTGGAAGGAAACGAGGAAATAATATCCAACAATATCCGTAACTGCATTGAGGTTTCTGATGGTATTCACCACTACGTATTTATGTGAACGTACTTTTTCAACTTTGGTTTTCCTAAAAAACCAATACAGAAATCAACTCAATGTTTTCTTAAGATTGTTTTCTTAAGTGACTTAAGATTAAAAACATCTTCATTTAATCCTGACATTGACGTGTTAGTTCAATCAAAACAGTTCCAAAAATCTCATTAATATTCTTAGTTGAAAACAGCAATTCTACATATTGATGGATTGTGTTAACAATTTTCTTAACTGTAATCATATTAAAGCTGTATGAATTTTTGTTCCTGAAAAACTAAAGTGGTCTTTGTGTATTTTTATAATTGTAGTTTTTATCTTCACCTAGGAACATACTTGTTAGTACGAAACCACTTGTTGCATATATTGCAAACATATATCTAATGTTAAATAAATAATGTTTTGCTACAAAGTGCTGATATTTTGTCAACCTTTTTCAAATCAGAACACAAATTGTTAATCAATAATCAATTTGTATCTTCAAAAAAACACATATATTGCAATATAGGATGGTAAATTACATATACTGCATAAGGAAGGGATACGATACAAATATGGTTTTTTTAATCCACCATGGACCGATGGACCGTGGACGTATTCCGATAAGGAAAGGTGGGTCGCCAGCTGAAAAAGGTTGGGATCCACTGTTCTAGACAGTTCGATGCTTCCTACGTTGTGATCGCAGTTCGTTGAAGGGTCATTTGTGTTTCAACACGACAATGTGCCGTGCCATAAGGCCCGAGTTATCTGCGCCTGGTTTCCGGAGAATAATGTTGAGGAACTTCAGTGGCCCGCCCAGAGTCCGGACATCTGTGGGATGAATTGGAGCGCCGGATTCGTCAAGATGCATCGAACCTGTGCAGGCTTTAGAGGAGGAGTGGGCAACAATACCGGTTGCTTGGTATCCGAAACTGGTGGAGAGCATGCCACGGCGTGTGGATGCTGTGCTTAGAGCAATAGGCCACAGAACGCTCTATTGGACACGCTATAAATAAAGATCCATTCCATACCACAGATGTTCACTTTCAATTGAGCAGGCAGTGTAGGTTTCTGTTTCTTGGTTGCTTGAACAATTCGTGAGTTCATCATTTTTCCGATTCCCATCTTCTGGTAGATTTACTTATGGATTTTTGCTAAACTTACCATATTTCCATGATTAGCTTTATTTTTTATTCCGTTCTTCAGCTTTACTTTATTTTTGTTGATGAGCTTATATTCTATTTACAGACTCTAAAACTGATTGTTTACATTATAATTCATATCAAGTAAATATGGTTGGTAATCCCTGTTTCATTGCTATTGGAATGTAGAAAATACAATTAGAACAACTTAGTATCAACTGCAGTTACTGAGTAATTTCAGACAAACCAGCACTTCGTATTATTGAAATTCTCTTTGTCTCAATAGTCACAGCCTATAATCTGAACTTAATGCCATCAGAATTACCCTTATGAAAAAAAAGATTCATTGTTACTCAATTTCTCCATCAAAAAATCAAAAGAAAACTTAAAATATTAAATAATAAATTTTCAAATAAAAAACAAACAAAAAAAAATCACACACATTCATACAAGTAGTTCCATATACCTACAAAATTCTTATATTTGTTACTAATAAATGAAGATTATTTCGCAGACTACTAACCTTCCTCAAACGAACTTTTTATGCAAAGTTCTTTATATGTTTCTTGTGTAATGTTGTACAATAAGTCAATTATATTTTGAATCTCAATTGCAATCTTATTGACACAGTAAGATCCAGGGTTTAAATCAAGAAGACAATTTGCTTGCTTGGGTCTAAAACTAAAAAAAAAACATACAAAAAAAACATACAAAACATTAATTTAATAATTTAATGTAAATAGTTTTGGTGTTTGATTTAAAATATATATTTGTTTTGAAACTTGTAAAATTAAATTTGTCGTAAATTTCAGATGACTTAAAAAGTTTATGATAAAAATCTTAGCACATTAATTGAAGTAATGAGACTTTTTCACCAGATGTAAATTTTATCCAGTCGTTGAAACTTCTTATCTTATATTAATTGTTAATGGTTTATTTTGATAGTATTATTTTCCCGTGACATGTTTATTGTTTTCTTATTTGTTCGTTTTACTGTTTTTATTCTATAAAATTTAGTTAGTCTTCGTAAAAGAAATTAATCATGTTTAAAACATCACAAACAACTAATATTATATTAATAAACTTTACTTAAAAACGGGAAAAAACTCGAGAATGCACAAATTCGTTAAATTCGTTTTGCATTCACGCATTAAGCCATCATCGA
>JAFIDM010016563.1:0-13407 GCA_023159025.1 Thereuonema tuberculata
TTTTTTAAACAGGTGCGCCGGCTTTGTCATTGAATTATAAAAATATTCAGCGCACGTAAAACGTACTTGTATCTTATAAATATTTATTTAATGTTATTAAGTTAATTATATCGCTGTGGTTAAGTAGACTAATTACAATAAATACTGTGTGAGAGGATGCCTCATTTCCAAAGCCTTTGGAGAAATTAAAGGATTTAGGAAATAGGAACTAACTTTATTTCCTCAATAAAGGAAAAATAAATGCGATGAATAACTACAACCCATTAAAAATTCCGATGTAGTAACGAAGTCTAAGTCAGCTTTAATTCGGAACCACTTTCGATATTATCTACCTACTTTCGGAGGATAATACAGTGTTACGTTTTAGGATTGTGGGTGTGTCTGTTCCTACGTCCTGTAATAACTAGAACCGTTACAATGGATGGATCATCTTAAAATTTAGTATGCAAAACAGTGGTCGCTATTCCTTATGTGCTAAAATGCTATAGAAGAAGATAATTTATTTAACAAAATGAAACTTCTGTTTAAATTTTCATTTAAATTCTACTTAAATTGTGAAACGGGGAAAAATCTTGAAATCGATATCTTCTCATTAACTTCGAATGAGCGAAGCCGTGTGATATTTTCAATAAAATGCAGTCATGACGTCATGCCGAGTATCAAAAAATCTATTGTGGCTTGCGTGACCAATCTTAGCTGTGATTCTCTTTAGGAGCTACGATTTTTGTAGCGCACCAGATACTATAAGAAGGAGAGATCTTTCAGTATATTACGAATCTCGCGCCTTGCGAGAAATATAGGTGCTGCCAACTCTCACTCTTATTTGTAGCTTACGAATATTAATTTGCATCCTAGAACATGACGAATGCAATGGACAGTTTTTTAAAGATGTTTTTTCAGAACACAGGAAGAAAAATTAACAAAGTTTTTGTGCTGTTTTGTTTATTTATTTGTTTTTCTTTGGTCTGAAATTTAGGGTAAATAGAAGTTGCACACAGAAAAACATAGAAGAACTGATATTTTGAATGTGCCGCCACTGATGCAAACTGAAGGACTACAATCGTCCTCAGTTTTCTGTTTGAAATCTTTTCTATGTGGGTCTTTATTAAGAAACTAGCAGCAAAGCCTGTCGGACGACAGGCATAAAAAAAATCTGAAAAATCATTTTATTATCAACTATCAACTATATAGAAAATATCTCCTTACAAACTACATTTTTTGTAAAAACAGCATCAGATCCTTCTATCAGATGTCCTTGATCTATTCGGTCAAGAATTTTCATTTTGACGTCGCAAGCACTACGTGCTCGACAAATAGCAACATATAACTGTCCATGACTAAAAACAGGCTCTAGTAAATAAATACCAACCATATCTAAAGTTTATTGAGAATCCTTGGATCTATCTTAATAGCTTAATTATATCGAGTTACAAACAGACAGACAGACGAACTTAACCAAATATATATATTTGATGATGATTTGATTGATGATTTGATTTGAAATAAATATAAGGTGACCATTTTTTCTAAAATAAAAAAGAGGACGCAAATAATTTGAAAAAAAAAAATGTTAAATCAGGGGTTTCAGGGGTATAAATCTATCTGTTCAAACCCCCCCCCCCCGAAAAAAAACAAAAAAACAAAAACAAAAACAAAAAAAACAAACAAACCTGTAACTTATCTGTTCAACCAGAAAAAAAAAAAAACACGTTTTAAACTTCAAATATCGGAGGACGGTTGGTCACCTTAATAAATACCAACCATATCTAAAGTTTGTCCTTCTGAATAAATTTTACTAAAAGTAAGATTGGAATAATTATTATTTTTGACTCATAATGCCGAAAGGCATTTAAAACTCACCTTTATAATCTAAATACTACGTTAACTTGTGTTTTAACTTGAGCTTCAAAATCAGCGTAAAAAACTGAGTGCCTATGCCAAATTTCATTAAAATGGGTGCAGTGGTAACAAAATTATTTGGTTTTGAAAGTATGTTTCGTTAGAATTTCAGTTGTCTAGGTCCATTCCCAAGGATAAAATTTCATGAAATTAACATGGAATGACAAAATGAACTAATATTTCATCCAATTTGAGTACCTTTGATTCAATGGTACCATTGAGAACCTTAGATCTATCGTAATAGCTTAATTATATGGAGTTACGGACAGACAGACAGACAGACGAACTAAGCCAATTATATAAGTTGATGATATTTGATTCAATTGATGATTTGATTTGAAATAATTTTTTTTTCTAAATGTTTATTAGACCTATTTACGTGTAATTATTACCTGTATACCTGTACTATAAGTTCTGAGAGTTTAATCTAAAGGATCATTTTCCACCCAAAAAGAAAAACGAAATACCAACCATATCTAAAGTTTGTCCTTCTAAATAAATTTTACTAAAAGTAAGATTGGAATAATTATTATTTTTGACTCATAATGCTGAAAAGCATATAAAACTCATCTCTGTATAATCTAAATACTGCGCTAACTTGAAAACGAAGATTCAAGTAAAACAAAATTGGTTTTGAGTTTCAAAATCAGCGAAAAAAAAACTGAGTAAGATAAAATTTTATGGAAACAATATGGAATGATAAAATAAACTAATATTTCATTCAATTTGAACCCTAGATTCAATGATAGCATTGGATCTATCTTAATAGCTTAATTATATCGAGTTACAGACAGACAGATGAACTTAGCCAATTATATAATTAAGAAATTAGTTTGTAAAGGAAATAACGTTTTAGACTAAATAATACATTTTTAATTTATTTAAACAATGGTAATTGATCCTTTTTATCTAATCCACATGAGATTGTTTGATAAGATTAATACTATATTTGAATTTATATAAAAAAGGGGATATAATTTATATATTCACAAAATGGAAAATCTGAAGTCTTTGAAATCAGTGGAAAATAACTAAATTTGAAAATCAAAGAGGATTTTCGTCTTTGTCGATTTCACCTGTTTTAAAAAAATATAGAAAAATGAAAAATAAAGAATTTTTTAAGGAATAATATTTTACGGAAAACTACGGAAATTCTTGTATAAATCTTAGTATCAATGTACTAAACTTAAGAGATTCCTCAGTAAATGTTAAGGGTTTAATGAAAAACGAGAAATTATCTCTGTTGTTTCTAAATACAAGAAAAAAATAAGAAAAAACTAGAAATTAACATTCCATCTCCATTTCGTATTTGCCTTTAATGTGATGGAAGTTACTCTCTCTCTCTCTCTCTCCTGAGAAATGTTAATTTTTAATGCCTTGAGAAAAGATTGGTGGGCCCGGTGGCCGAGAGGGTAAGGGCGTTTGCCTGCGGGTTGGAGGTGACGGATTCGATTCCCGGCCTCGGCGGAGGACGGGAATTTTTCCACGCTTCTTTCTCCTCCAAACGGGCCCTAGGATCTACCCAGCCCTCTATAGAATGGGTACCGGGTTTCTTTCCCGGGAGTTAAAGGCGGGCGAGCGACGGGCCGACCCCCCGTCCTCAACTTTGTCCATAGGTTCTGATCTCTGGAGCCTACCCTCCAGCAGCATTGCGCGGTCCTTTGGACCTGATCGCAACTTTAACTTTAACTATGAGAAAAGATTGAGTTCGTTTTAGTTTTTCAAAAATAAATACAAATATTCATTTGTACTTTAATTTTGCTTATGACAATATTTAACGATTTTCCTTGTTACAACCTAAACTTTTCTTTAAAATATTTAGAATATATAATTTCATAGTTATTGTTATATCAGAATTCTATGCGTACTTAGTTTTAAAATATCAAAGTTCCTTTGTGATAATTCTCCGACATAGATTAAGAGTTGTTACAAATATTAGATCAAATCTAGAATAATATCTGTTAAGTAATTACAGTGTCAATATCATTACGGTACAAAAAGACCCTTAGAAAATCTCCATTTTTACATTTTAAATTTTCATTCAAATTGAAAATAAAAATAGTTTAGATTGAACTAATTACTGAAAATAAATTTCAGGTTTTTCTGTTTTTTTCTATATTCGAATTGTGTCTTTAGTTAGGACGAAAAACCACAATCAAATTTCTGAAAATTTCTCGCCTATCCTATATTTCAGTGAAATTTAAAACAAATAAATTGTAACGTATAGAATAAAAAGTATTTTCGTATTAGATATTTAAAAATTGACGTACTAAAATATTATTTTGAAATTTGAGAAATAAAAGGCCACTCGTTAAATGATTAAGTAAAATGAAACACAATGAGAAGGGTTTGTCACGAAAGAATAACCCAATTTTCCCTTTTTTGTGATAATTTTTTAATTTGTCGGAACGAAAAATAAGAAACAAAAATTTGAACTGAAAATTTGCAAATTCCGTTTTTCGGATTGCTTTACTGCACCAAATTAATATAAATTTTCATAGTTTGAATTATCAACAACAACAGATTGTTCTTGCAGTGCAGGATTAGAAATATTGATTTTGGTTTGGCTACTTCATTCTCCTCTATCTAACAGCTGAGCCCTAGACTTCTGATAACCGCCGATCAGGTCACTAATATATATATACCATTCAAATTCTTTTTCCCCACGATGTACTTAATTGTATATTTACACTTTTTGGCGGTTTTTCCTATCTTCCAACCCTTAAACTCACTGTATGTTTCCATGTTTTAGCCCATTGGTTTAACTACAAATAATAACAAAAGTCGAAATCTGGTCACTGGTTTTTTAGGGGAGGAACCTAAAAGTTGTGACGTGGATAACTACCGAAAATTTTGAGCTTTTAAGGTAAAACTTTTGTAGGTGCTAGATAAAGAATTGGCTTGTTTTCTATTAACGCGAGCACTCCTAAAAAAATTCGCTACCAATGCTTAGATAATAAGTGCTTTAAATAACTTCGATTTTTCTTTGGAACATTGTAATATTTGAAGGCTTATTTTATACAGATTAAGTCTTGATATAATCCTGACTTCATTGCTCCTAATATCTGAATCGTACATAATAGGTTTGACTTTAACATTGCTCTGTTATTCTCTTAAGAAGACAACCTAACTGTTGCTAAAAGCGCTTATTTCTTTTTTATTCCTCTAAGACAGTGGTCCCCAACCTTTTTGTTGCCGCGGAACGGTCAACGTTTTATAATTTTACCGCGGCCCTGGGGGGGGGGGGGGGAACGTTGATTATTTCTATTTTAGATTGTTTTACTAATTATAATTTAATTGTATTTAAACATGCCTTCAAAATGAAATACAGTTACACCAAAAAATGAATGTAAAGTGATTTAACATTTTAACTCACCAGAACGCTAAATCAATGAGAACCCTGAGCTTGTTTCTCTGCAATGCGATGGTTCAATAAGGGTAATAGGAGACAATGACAACCGAAATGTGTTGCTTATGTCCAGTTTATTCCGTTTTATTTTGGTTCCTGTCATTGCAGAAAATAATTGCACTATAATTGCCTAAACGTTGCAATTTTTAAAATATTTCTATTTAACCAAATTCAATGTGATATTGAAAAATATGTGCGTGTACACGACAGATGTTGGAGTAAAAAAAACAGTCAAGAAAGAAAAAAGCACTCTTTTTTTGAGGTGGAATATCGAAAAAAATCCCTATTTGTAGCTCAAAAACCATCAATATTTGTAATTCAAATGTCACTGAATAGTGACAATCTATATTACTAAAATCTTTTATTTCTCTGTTTGTCTGTGTATCTGTCCGGCGCAATTTTCTGTGAGAATGGAAAATAGAAATAATTTTTACACTGAACATCCGCGACAGGAATCGAACCTGCAACCTTCCGATCCGAAGTCAGATGTCTTATTCATTAGGCCATAGGGACTACAACTCTCTTCATATTGTTTTTGGACTTACATCTCCTTTCCTTTCCCCATCAATAAGGAATGTATTCAATCTTTTTTTTTTTGAAACTCAAGATTGTTTATTTATTTCCCATCGGTCAATTTATTTGTAATTTGAAACTGACAATTAGAACTATAATTGCCGAAACGTTGCAATTTTTTAAATATTTCTATTTAACCAAATTCTATGTGATATTGAAAAAAATTCGCGACCAATGCTTAGATAATAACTGCTTTAAATAATTTCGATTTTTCTTTCGATTTCGGCTTGAAACACATTTTACCAAATAAAAAAAAGAGCAAAATTTAGTGTTTGGAAATTTTCGTTTGTAAATTATTATCTCTAGAGATATTTATTGAATTTAATTCTTGAGTTTCAGGAAAATACAACAAATTAGTAAAAGAATTTGAGCCATCGACAACAAACGGAATTGTTGATTTGCGCTTCTCCTGCCACTGCCTTACCTTTATCGGGAGATATGTATCTTCTTGCTCTTCGATAGGAAAGTCAACTGAAATGGAATTAGGTTAACTCGCTAGAAAAACCACTGCTTTTGAATCACGTTTTTGCTCATAAGAGACAACAACTGAACTAACACTAATGCCTGATTTCTGATGATATAATAAAACAAATACTCTTAAAACTGTACTCAGCGATTAAAAATACCCTATATTTTTTGTCTTATTTTTAACATTGGAATATTTAAAGGCTTATTTTATACAGATTAAATCTTGACATAATCCTGACTTCATTACTTCTAATATATGAATCGTACATAATAGGTTTAAGTTTAACATTGCTCTCTTATTCTCTTAACCAAGACAACCTAAGTGTTGCTAGAAGCGCTTTTCTTTTTTATTCCTCTAAGATATCTTAAGCTAATAGCAAAAGCACTGAATTACTTAATAAGTACTAATTCATAATGAATTTACTTAACAACTGCCAAAACGTTACCGTAAGAAATTATTGGTTTCAGTCTAATAAGTGTCCTTCCTTCTGAAATACTGATTGCTCAATAAAATCTGAATTAGTCAGATAAATAGTAATATTAGACTAGACTAAAATAAGAAATAAATATAAAGTTTTTTTTATCCTCGTAATTTAATCGTTGCTTAAATTTTTTTTAATTAAGTTGGGATTATTCAACTTCAATCTTCCAACAGTTCAAACTAAAAGTTAAGACTTTACTTTAAGTAATAAGTGAATACAATTTTATGCCAAAGCATAAATACAAAGGCTACCCAAAATAATAATAATAAAGGAAGTACATTAATGCAAGAAAAAATATAAAAAAATTAGGAAACAAATTTTAAAAAAAAGTTAGGAAATTAATGAAAAAACAAAAATACAAAGCAAAACTACACCAACATTTAGAAAAATAGATTTAGAGAAAGAAAGTAGATTTACGGATTTGAACCGACACCCATTATTTACGTTAAGCATCAAGGTACATTTGACAGCAGAAATTAAATGGGTTCATTTTTGTCATTTAACTAATAGAGGAAATCCAATGAAAACAATATCTCGAAGATAGCGGGGGGGGGGGTATTGGCCTCTGAAAATACCCCATTCCTACTGTGTTCGGGACTCTTAACACAATGGTGAAATCCGTTTGTCGATCAGACCTTCCGTGCGGGAGTTGTTAAGGGTGGACTGACACAGATGGACGGACAAAACAAAATAAAATATGAATTAGTCATATGAATAATAATATTAGACTAGAGTACGTCGATAAATATGTATAAAGGCTTTTTGTTCTCTTACTTTAATCTTTGCTTAAAAATTTTGTAATTAAAGTTGTGATTATTAAACTTCAATCTTCCAACAGTATTCAAACGAAAAGTTAAGACTTCACTTTAAATAACAATTGAAAATACACTCATTAACAAAAAAAACGACGAACCTAGAAGGAGTTGTCCGATTGTAATGGAATTTTGTATGCAAAGACATTGGGACCGCCCATGCAAATGATTAAACTTTGGTGTCCAATGAATGAATAGCGAGAGCTACAGCGCATCGGAACTGCGCACTCAGCAGGTGTTTATAAGAAGCGATTTTCAATCTTATGGACAAAATTCCTGTTGCATTGCGAGTTAGGAAACCTTTCAACGACTGAAAAAATGCCTCGCCGCAGGATTCGAGCTCATTACGTGCAGCTGTCAGAGTTTGAAAGAGGTCGTATCATTGGATTGAAAGAGGCAGGTTGGGCAAATCGGAGAATGGGTCGAATTGATGCGGCGATTGGAAGATGCTGGCAGGAATGGGTGGACAATGGCAGATTTCAGCGTCATGAAGGTAGTGGTCGCCCTAGGGTCACAGCAGAGCGGGAAGATAGAGTGATTGTCAGATCATGTGTCACAGCGCCTGAATCATCGTTGTCAACCATTAGACGTGCGACCCACACACGAGTGTCCACCATGACCATTCACAGACGGCTGAGAGAGCGACATCTACGCTCGTACCGACCGCTACGCCGCTTGCCACTCACGTCTGCACACCGTCGGGCCAGATCACAGTGGTGCTTGGCTCGATCCGGTTGGAATGATGCTGACTGGGGACGTATAGTGTTTAGCGACGAATCCCGCTTCCAACTGTGTCCTGGCGATCGTCGCAGACTTGTCTTGAGACGCCCAGGGCAGCGTGCCAATCCTGCTCTCACTATTGCACGCCACACAGGCCCTCAACCAGGAGTTATGGTCTGTGGTGCCGTTTCCCTTGATAGTCGGACCCGTTTGGTCGTCACACTTACAGCGGCACAGTTACAGCACAGTACGTCAACGATATTCTGAGACCTGTTTTGCTACCCTTCCTTTTGCAGTATCCTGGCCATTATTTTCAGCAAGATAATGCCAGACCACATACGGCACGTGTTGCTATGACCTGTCTTGCAGCTTGTGAAACACTTCCTTGGCCAGCCAGATCCCCAGATCTCTCTCCAATCGAGCATGTCTGGGATATGATGGGAGGGCGACTGCATCCACCAGGGAATGTGGATGACCTAGCCCGACAAGTGGAGCAAATTGAAGAAATACCGCAGGAGACCATCAGGGAGCTTTATCACTCTATGCCAAGTCGTGTGACAGCTTGCATTCTGGGTAGACGTGGGCCAACATCTTATTGAGCTCGTTACTTTGTAACTCTGTAACTCTGAAATAAATCATTCACTTTGTCTGAAATTTTAATCATTTTCTATTCTGTACATAATCTTCTTCTCCACCAATTTTTTGTCTCCATCGGACAACTCCGTCTAGGTGAATCTTTTTTTTATGTTAATGAGTGTAATTTTACGCCAAAACAATAAATTTAAAGGCGACCAATAAATAATAATAAATAAAAATAATAAAAAGAAGTACATTAAATAGTATTAATTTTAACGTGTTTTAGAATTTTAACGTAATTTAGAAGTATATTAATTTAAGAAAAAATAAAATAAAATTCGGAAAAAATTTTAAAAAAAAACCAAAAACCTACGGTGACATTGAGAAAAAAATTAGATATTTGAATTTTAACCGACAACCATCATTGTATGAATCTGAGATGTTAAACATTAGCAGACAACTGAAATGATTTGATGGCATTTCTAACATTTAAGCTAATAGAGGAAATCCAATGAAAACAATGCCAAATATCGCGAACATGGGGGGGGGGGGCCTCTGAAAATACCCTTTTCCTTCTGTGTTTGGGCCTCTGAACACAATGGTCAAATCCGTTTGTCGATCCGACCTTCCTTGCGGGAGTTGTCAAGGGTGGACAGACACGAACGGACGGACAACACAAAAGCAATTGCTATCGATTTTGATAACAATGCTGTTATTTTTCATTTTCATTCTATTCTCAAAGGAAGGTTAATTCAATACTTTTTAACTACTGGATGAACCCTTCTTCAAATTTATTATGAATAGTTTAAAAACTAGAGATAATCACATTTTTATATTCGTATATATAAGTCAATCCTTATTTCTGATAATAAATAGACGAACATGAAACGCTATTAATATCGAAGTAAGGATTTTCAGAAAAAAGTAATTTAAATTACCGATGCATTTATATTTAGACGATGTATTTATATTTTTATTTATCTGAATTGTAAGTTGTGTTCGGTTAGTTCAAAGGTAAGTTAGCTTCAAATGGACCTTTACCAATTCTGATCGATTTTGAAGAAAGAAAAAATAAATGATTAAAAACAACAAACCTGTACTTTATGAATGAAATTTTATTCTCAGGAATTCATTATAGTTTAATTTCCTTCATTCAATTTCTCAACAATTGTTTCCGAGTTTTTTTTCGATTGTTATTTTAAGATTGATGTGAGTTAATATGAGAAAATAACAAAAATTTATATATCTTACAAAATTTCTGAAATTACTGAATGGATCACTATAGATATGTTTCGAAAATGAATAAATTCTGATTCCTTCAGTAGGATGGTCCTCTACATTCTATGAGTTCATGTTATTTATTGATCAAAACATTAATATAAATCAAAATATTAATTAAATTTATTTTCAACCATCCTCTGCACTGTATTGGTTGACAATTTTTTTTTATTTAATGTACTGTCTAAATTGAAATAGTGTCAAAGGTTTCGAAAAATTTAAGTTTTACACTAGATTGAAATATTTTCGATTTCTTTGGTAATTAACTATTACATTAACGCTTTGAACTGAATATACAAAAATGGATTTAATAAAAATTTCTCTGTCTTCGTCGTTCATCTCAAACAATACATACAACTTTGAAAATTTAAGAGATTGAGTAGAATCTTTCATTGGAGATCCTATTAATATTTATAAAGATCGAACCATTAGTTTAGAAGCTTTAGCCAAAAAGATATAAATAAAAACTTCTTTAAAATTAATGAAATTTGTGAAATTCCTACAAGCAAGTTGAAGATTTGAAAGTTGCTTATTAATTTTGGCCTTCTAAGATATGTAGCTAAGGATAATAAATTGTCGGCCTATTCGTCTGTCTGAAATTAAGATAATCCAAAATTTAATAAGTCTACAAAACTGAATCAGTCGTCAAAGGTTGAGATGCTAAAGATTACTGAATATTTTTTGGCTACATAACAGAGCAGGTGTTAAGCAGCTACGGTCCAAGAAGAGTGAAAATAAGGGAAGAAAGAGCTCCTGTTTATTTGAGTATTTCCTATTTAACAAGTGTCTGAAATTTGGAACACCAACTAAATTTTGGTTGTCTGACTTGAATTAAATTTCCATTTCTTTCCAGAATTTATTTAATCTTATTTAATTTAATCTCCGATGAAGAATTTTTTCGCTGAATTTTATTAAATCATATGTTGTGTATTAATTTAGCATTTTCATTGCCTGCTAACAATAGTAGAGGAAGGTGACCATATTTCGGATGGTGCCTTAATTTTCGGATAGCGTGATAAATCGCATACCGGTCAGCAGATTGCATTAGTGTCTACCATGAGCGGAATCTCTGGCCACCATATGTAATCTGTCTTGTCGTCGTGAGCCTTTGATCTGCATATACGCAACAATAAATAATTTAAAAACATTCCAAAAAGTGACTTTTCGATGATGTCAACTTCGAACACAACTGGAGCGCAAGTGGTAAGTTCTAATAATTTGTTTTAAAGTGTATACAGAAGTTCGTAAAATGTACTTTAAGTGACAAGTCGCATCGTTGTGTATGATTTTAAGGTTAGTTTCAAATGTTGATTCAAAAATATTTGTCATAACGTCCTAATTTCGGATAGTCAATGGTGCAACATGAAAATAGATTTTGTTTAATTGGAATTTGAGTTTTTATTTGATTTGAAAAATCGGTTTAACGTTTTTCAGTTTTTTTAAGGTCAAGAAACGTTGACTGTGAGAACACAGCGAAAAAACACTGGGTCTCCGTACAAAGTGGCCCTTGAAGAATCCTTTTGATATTTTTATTTTTGTATTCCTTTCATTATTTTTAATGTATTTTTAATGTTTCATTTAATTCTATTATCATAATTTTTACCCTGAAATTCTTATGTATCCGAAATTAAGACCCCATTTGCTTCACAACAAAAACAGCAATGTTGTGCAAAAAAAATAATTACACTATCTATTTTTTATAATGGATATTTATCAGTTCGGGATCTTAAATTATGTTATTTATAGAAGAAAACAAAATAAAATTCTTAACCAAAACTTCAATATTTTAAATTCTTTATATTAAAAACAAAATGGTATCCAAAATATGGTCACCTTCCCCTAATCATTTTTTAACTGAACATGTCTAGGAATTTATTTTGTGATGAAAAGGGGTGATGCCCAAAAGGCAACACATTTTTTTAAGTAGTTTTTAAAATATGTTAACATATGATCATTTATGTGCTTTTTTTTTATCAAAATATAATTAAAGTTCACACTTCGAAAGCTTCTAACTGGAGAATCAATCAGTGGCAAGAATTCATATTTCATATGAGGACGTCTGTGGCAATGAATTTTGTTTGTAGAAAAAAAAAATATTTCTGAAGGTGGCCTCAAGGGCGATATATGGCGCTCGAATACTGTAGTGGATAATGGAAATAACAAATGACACATCTAATAACACGTATTGAGAACTACTGTAAAAGCAGACATGTGAGGAATTACTAACTTCATTGAACAATGACTATGTTAGCAAAGGATCGCATACTTCTTGTGAAGCTATTTTTTAAAAATAACAACTGATCCAGAAATATGAAGAGACAGGTTTCTTATAGGTGAAGCCTGGCAGAGGACGTAAAACTATCGACTACAAATAGTAAAAGGTGTAGCCATATCCGTGGAGGTAGAAAGAATGGCAAATGTTGTGGGAAGCAGAAGTCGTTACACGGTCATAACACGGTCATTAGACAAATCCGAAAGGATTTTTCACAAATTTCTACGACAAACGTTGCTATGATACCCCTACAAGATTTGCAATGTTCTGCAATTACTGACTCTCTTGTAGTTTCTTATTTGAACTGAACTGCAGCCAACTTGCTATACAATATTTTGTGGACTCTCAAAACTCACTTCCATCTTCATGGTTATGTAAATACTGCCAATTTATGGCTACTGTTAACCCACACGTCTTGCAATGGTTGCCACTTCATTTACCAAAAGTCATCGTTTGGTGTGGTTTCTCATCCACATTCATCGCTTTCTTTTTGAAAGAACTCAGTCATGAGGATCCCGTCACCAGCACAGTTACTGGCCAGCGTAATGCATCTTTGTCAGTCAAACCCGTGATTCCTATACTTCGACTCCATCAATATCTAAATGCAACAACAGAATCATAAGCAACCATTATAAAGTGGCCAGCACGATCGTCGGCTCTCAATCCGTCGACTTTTAACTGTTGGGCTTTGTATTTCCATTTTATAGTTAAGCCATGTCTTGCAATGTCAGCATGTTGCTGATACCGGATGAAACCATCTCAAACAAATCCTTATGTAACACACAACAAGTCACTTTACATCCTCTAATATAGTGAGATTGTCCAAAAACATGATATTTTTGTTACACAATGTTTGCGTAGGCGTTAGATAATTTGTATCATATTTTTGATGGATCTTTAATGCACTTTCAGTGACTT
>JAFIDM010016564.1:0-13405 GCA_023159025.1 Thereuonema tuberculata
GTGACTCAGAAGCCGTTGCTAAGCACTGTGATTGGTTTACTAATCGTTATTCTACCTGGTTGTTATCTTGCATTTTTAACATGTTTACTTAAAATTACAGTATGTTATTTTTAAAATTTTAATACTCATATTTGCGTGTTTAGAAACATAGATTTGAATCTCAACATTGTATTCTTTTATAATACTATAGTTGTTCATAGCTATGTTAATAAATCATGTTAAATACGTTAATGATGTTCAGTTCTTTTCATTTTTATCATCTCATGAATTCATCAAATTCTAAATACTATATAGGAATGTCGCATGTAAGTTTTCTATAACTTAATAATAAACTTTAATCGTTTATTTTTAGGTTTTTAATTGGATTGTTGCTGAAAATGCGGTTTTTGTAGGTTAATTTTAAAAAAATATTTTGTCCGGTAGGGCCCGCGCCACAGGTTCAGCCTAGGGGCCCACAGTTCCTAAATACGGCACTGCACCCGATTCTGAAACTGTGTCAGAAATTTGGGTAACAAATTCCTTCGATCCTGAAGCTGATTCTGTTTCAGAAACTAAAGAAACTTGGATAAGTGACTCATCAGAGGATTCTGGAGTAGTTACAGGTTTCTTAAGAAATTTCATCATACTGGAACTAAACTTTTAATAACATTGTTAAACTTTTTTGGAGGCCCCCTCAAGCGCGAGGCCGTCGGCGGTCGCCGACCCCTAACGCCGCCACTGGTGCCCACCATGCCGCTGCTGCATACATGAGGGTGCTCCTAACAATGGTGATATACAGTGGTACCTCGACATACGAATTTAATTCGTTCCGTGACGATCGTCGTATATCAAAAATCGTATATCAAATCAATTTTTCCCATAGAAATTAATGGAAATAGAATTAATTTGTTCCAGTGACAGGAATTTACCCCCCAAAAAATAATTAACATGCTTTAAATACCAACCAAATATAGATTTAATATAAGATAAATACAATGTTTATTGAATGCATAATATAAATATACTATATTTTTTTACTAAATGTACTATTTTTTTACTTACACTAAGACTAATCACTATCACTTTCACGTCTGACCCTTTTGGCCTCAGTTGCAGTTGGTGTATCGCCACTAAGACGTGGTCTTTTCCAAAGGAAATGATCAAGAGAGATCTGTTTCTGTCTCTTTTTTAGAATGTTTCTAAAATGCGCAAGGCACGTGTCATTGAACAATGCACTGGCTCTCTCTGTAGACAATTTCTCCGGGTGTCTCTTTTCAACAAAATCGGACACTTCTTGCCACTTAGCAAGGATATCACGAATTTCACGTGAAGATAGCACCTCCTCTTTCTCGAACCCCTCCTCACTGCTGAGTTCCTTCATCACCTCTGAGTGCGTCATCTCTTGTAACTTCTTCAGCTCCTCCGTCGTGAGTTCTTCTGCATGCTTCTGCACCAGATCCACAACATCTAGCTGTACTAGCTATTCGTATCTCAAAAATATCTTCGTATTTCGAGGCGTAAATTATATGAAAATTTTCGTCGTATATCAAAAAAATGTTGTGGCATTCGTATCTCAAGGTATTACTGTACAACAATCTTCTTACAGTGTTACGTGTTGTTTTAGGCGCACGCCATCGAGTGCTCTCCCAAGCAAGCCACGGTTACGGGACAAAAGGGGAAAAGGTAAATAAGGGGGTGAATGAGGAGATTGGACGGGGAAATAAAGGGAGGTGCCGTGGAACGCTAGCCTAGTGAAGGGAGTTCGCCGATGGCCCGCGCCTTCTCAAAGATGAAAGACAGATTAGCTTCGTAGAGTGAAAAGAAGGCTTAATTGCGGGTACGGAGAAGGGAAAGATTGGAAAATACAAATGAAGGTAATCGGGAAGACTCACGGCGCCGGACTAGGCAGGGCACAGGCAGGTCTGGAGATGCTGGAAATTACCGGCGGTTTCCGGCAGAGGGACGTTCGCTGCTGTCGTCAATTCGTGGGCGTCAGCCGACTCTGAGGAACATGAGGTCCAGATGCGAGCGGGTACTCAGGATGCTCCGCTAGATTTCTTGTCGGAGAAGACGCAGCGGGAATCCAGAATCGCACCAATTATCCCGGTGCTCAGCTTTGGGATTGATCGGGGACTCACAGATCAGGAGGGCGTTGCGGTTCCGCGAAGCGAGGGAGATCGCGCAGGGCTTTTTTGAACCTGCTCCCTTCGCCGACTGTTCTTGTTGTCTTGTTTTTCCTCCCAAGGAGGTGTTGGTCCCCTCCATCGCCTCTAGTCAAGAAGGGGTGGCACCACTTACGTAGTCCCAGTTGGCCTTTCTTTTGTTTTCCCCCTATTGAGAGCAGAACTCTGATGCAATGTATAACAGGGGGAGAGGGGAAAATCGGCTTTTAACATGGGAAACAATGGTTTTCACGGGCTAGTTGCCTTTGTGAACCGGCCACAAAGGCACTTACTGGTCACTCCTATGCCCGAGAAAAACACAGTTTAATAGGCATAAGGGCGCCGTGTTGGCGGGGAATAAGGGAAGGGGAACCCTTGCAGCACCAGGAATTGATAGGAAGGCAGAAATGTAAAAATGATGGAAATATGTAGAGGGATAAGTAAGGAATGAGATGTGGACGGAAGGGGGGGGGGAGAGAAAGGGTTAGCGGAAGCGTCGAGGCACGAACTACGCTTGTGACAACAGATAGCGGAAGTGGACTCAACCTGCCAATTAGAGGGGCGAGATGTCCACGTATGGATCTGGCTTCGGCCAGTTTGGTCTTGATGTGAGCGCTGAAGGTCAATCCTGCGTCCAGGGTAACGCCCAGGTATTTGACCTGGCTCTTCCAGGTGATCTGTTGGCCACTGAGTGATAGTGGAGGAGGACGGGTGCATGGCATTTTCCTACATTTTTTGAAGATAATGACCGGGTGTTGATCCCAATACGCCATTTTTTGAGCCAGGATTCCATAGTGTGGAGTTGCTGTTGGATAGAAGTAGCTGCTTTTGACGGACTGATTCTAGAGGAGCGGAGCATAGCGTCGTCTGCATAAAGGGAGAGTGTGACACCCGGAGACGTCGGAGGGTGGCTCGTGTAGATCAGGTACAGGGAGGGGGCCAAGAACGCTGCCCTGGGAACTCCAGCCTGTATGGGATGGATGGACGACCGGCACCCGTCGACGCTCGTTCTGAAACTTCTGCCTGTCAGGTAGGATTTGAGTAGGTGGACGGCACTGCGTGTGATCCCAGTACGGATAAGCTTGTACAGTAGCCCGTCGTGCCAGACCTTATCAAAGGCCTTGCTGACGTCCAGCATAACGGCGACAGTAGCCCTGTTTGCGTTGATGTTATCGGAGATGGCGGTATTAACTCTCAAAAGCTGGAGTGACCTGGACGGAAACCATACTGCTCCGGGCGGATGTGGTCATCAAGGTGGGGGTTGAGGATCAGTCTTTCAAAAATTTTTGAGATCGTGGGAAGGAGGGAGATGGGCCTGAAGTTCTGTGGGAAGTGCGGTGATTTCTTCGTTTTATGAATGAGAATAATTTTGGCAGTTTTCCAGTGAGAAGGGAAGTGTTTTAGAGCAATGGCCGAATTAAAGAGTTGCGTGAGAAGTATGAGAAGGGAAGGGGGAGACGATTGTAGAGCAAGGTGCTGATCCTGTCAAGACCGGGAGATCTCCTTAGTTTGGCCCTCACGATGAGTTGTCTGACCTCAACAGAGGTGACAGGGTCGAGAGTGTCGTCATCATTGTGGTTGTCTTCGAAGTAGATTCCAAAAAAGTTTCGATGAAGTCGATGTGGTCATCATCGTATATATCGGGTTGGGTGGTGAACTGGTCAACAAGGGATTCAGCAAACGCTTCGGCTTCGTCACCTGCGGAGTAGACCAGGCCTCTTTGCCCGTGGAGGGGATGGGAGGAGGGTTTGTTGCCACGGAGGATACGAGCAGCTTTCTAGGTGCTGCCGTCGTCGACGTCAAGGGATTGAAGGTACGCCTCCCAGGTCTCCGAACGGTGTGCGGTCTGTAAGTGTTTCACAAGTTCGCATTGGCGATTGAAACGGGCTTTCGAGGCAGGGTTCCTAGACTGCTGCCATACTCTCCGGAGACGTCTTTTCTTCCTGATTTGAAAGAGAATGGCCTCGGGTAGGGAGTGTCTCCGTGGGATAGTGGGGGCAGGGCAGGTAGTATCAGTGAGGGCATCCGTAAGCATGGCATGTAGAGTAGCAACCTGGTCGTCAAGCTGGGCAGCAGTAGAGGTGGGGGTGGGGATGGTGATCGTGGCCATGCAGGATGTTGTGGAACACAGCCCAATCTGTTTTGAGAGAGATGCCCGGAGGGGAGGAGGAAGCCGGGGTAGCACTGCAGGAAAGGAAGACAGGCAGGTGGTCAGAGCTCAGATCGTTGATGGCCAAGACCTCGGAACCAAAAGGCAGATCCTTAAGGACTAGTACGTCAATGACATCCTGGGAATGCCCGGGGTAGCTCGGGAAAAAAGTCGGTTCTTGCGGAGCCAGGATAATACAGTCGTCTCGTTCGTCTAGGTAGTTGCGGAGAACTCTGCCACGGGGGTTTGTAGTCCTACTGTGCCATGTCGGATGTTTGGAGTTGAGGTCACCTCCAATGATGACAGGACCGGTGAAGTCAAGGAGCGTATGCATGTCACGTGGGCTTAAAGGAGGGCGAGCAGGGAGGTATGCTACAGAGATACGAACTTCAGTGTTATTAATACATGCTGCGACAGTGGCGGTTGAGAACCGAAGATTTACACGTATATATACAGATCGGACTGGATTCCGAGAATCGCTTTGAAGCTTTCTGTTCGGTCCATCACTCGGAGAGCGCTACCGGCGACGTTCTCTGTTCGGTCCGTCTCACTTGGGGAGAGAACTGGACGCAGCTGATTGGTTCCCCGATTCAGCAATCAAAGGACAGATTAATTGACCAATCGGAGGACTTTTCAACCTCGCATCAATATAAATTAAAAATAAAAAGGGCAGGAAATTAATCCCTGTTAGCAAACCGCTTAGCTTATAAAGGATTAATTTTTAAAGTAAACATACACATAACTGAAAAATTTAACGAGCATAAGAATATTAGTAAGAAACAATAAAGATAAAAACGCACAACATTTAAAGATCCACTGAGGATCGGCAATATACCGTGAAACAACTGTTTGGAGATGTCACTTTTGCACTGATAAACACTAGGTCCACCTTTTAATGCGTTTAAGCATTTTTAGGCGCTATTTTTCTTAACTGATGCGCATAGAAAATTCATTGCAGCCAGCGGAGACTGGCACATGAATTTCTATTCTTTAATTTTATTGTCTATGTCTTGTTTTGAAGTTTTCATTTGGAGGTCCCATTCTTTTCCCTATCTTAATTAAAGTTCCACTGAGCTATTTTTGGAATTTTCGTATCAGGAATCAAAAACAGACTGTTTCGCCCTTCCTATGTATGTGTAGTGGAGGTGGGTGGCAGAAGCCAAGCACTGCGACCAGAGGTCTATTGTACTATCCCACAGAAATATGGACAGTTGGAGAGAAAGACTGAGAAAATATGGTGGGAGAAGTGCAGGGGAAACGGGAGAACCCCGAGAAAACCTGCCCAGCGCGGATCGTCCACCATCATGAAACCCACATGAGAACCGAACTTGGGACTCAGAGGTGAGAGGCCGATGTCTTAGCAACAACGCCAACCGCGCGGCCTTCGACCTTCCTAGGTCTCATCAGTTTGATTCGCCCGAAACTCGTAACTCATTGGGATCAAAATGTTACATATCTTTTTTCTTTTCATATTGAATATTTGTTTTCTTTTAAAATAAAACTAATTATATTTAAATCTTTAGTAGATACTGAATGCGGATTGGAGTGTTGGATCTTTGTAAATAGACAACAAATTAAAAATATTGATAAATTAGTTTTTAAAATATTTGATAATCTGTATATTAATTTCAAAAGTAGGTCAATAGAAGAAAAGCAAAATATTAGGAAGAAATTCAAGATCTTAACTATTAAAGAAAAATTTATCTATAAAACAATACTAACTTGTAAGAACTATTTTTGAAGAAAAATGGACTAAAACTAACTACAATGAAGGATTAATAACTAGAAAAAAAATGGCTAAGAATCATTAATATTATCAAGCTGAATAATAACTTTGGTCAAAGATTAGAAAGTCAAATTAATTCTAAACTGTTTAATCAATTAATTTCGGAAAATTATGAAACTGACAAACTGAAAAATATTAAAAATCAATTAATATCAGATGTAATTGATGAAAAAAGCAATTTATATTTTTAACTTAATTTCTTTAATTTATATATGTTAAAATATCAACACCTATACCACAGGTATACATTTAAGTAAGTAGCTAACAGGATTGACTAACATTAAAATAGAAAAAAAAATTATTAATGTGTGATTGGTGGTGGGTGCATTCTATAGAGGCGGCAAAAAAGAATGCGATCCCAGTTTGGAGACATTACACAGCAGATCTGTTGTGCGCACTAGAGGATTTCTTTTTTGTTAAACATTATTGTAAAATTATTTTTCTATAAATTGTATAAATTATATAAAGTAAAAATAAAGATTTTAATAAATTTGTCATTTCTTTTCCATAATAACCAATATTTAAGAATCACGCAGATCTTGCCAATAATAATTCCATAGCAGATTTTTTCATCCCTTCGTCCTTTAGTAATTGCAAACAAAAAGTAAAAGATTTCTATCTCTTTGTAAAAGACTATTCAAACTATTCCGTACCCTGATATTATGGTAAAAGCAACTCATACCAAGTGATGGATCTGCAGGGGCGTATAGAGAAGAGAGGCTTCTCCCCCTCCCTTTCTTCCGAAATCTCAAAATATATAGATTAGTTCTATTTTCTTTCGTTTTTTGGTTCGATAGCAAGTTGAAGAGATGTTTCCTCTCCCCCTTTCCCCGAAAATTTGAAAACGATGTTATTTTTTTAGTTGTTTTTGGTCAGTTCCTTAACTACTTGGCCCTCGCCGGAGATAAAAACCTATATATGCCTCTAAGGAGCTGAATAATGTCAATAATTAGTATTTGACTATTTCTTTTTTTCTATGGTTAAATACTTTCCTTCATTTCTTCATACGATTTTGAATTATTATTATTATTATTATTATTATTATTATTTTACACTCATTTTTGCTCGGCCGGCGTATTTGATTGCGTATACACCAGAAATTTTTCTCTGAACGTTCAGAGCGAACAGCAACTCGAATAGAACGATAGGAACGTTCTGCTTTTTTTAGAAAATTTTCATCTGTTTGAGAGTGCATTCTTTTGTAATTTACAGCCAAAATAAAATTTAAAAAGAGAGAGAATAAACATACTAGGTACATGGAAATTACAAGAGACTAATAATAAATACAGTGATAAAAAAATGCAAAAATTAAAAGGGTAAATGATAAAAAGCATGCAAATTGTGGAAATAAATGAAAATTAATTTCACCCATCAGCAAGGATAAAAACCAAAGCAATCTGTATGAAGCAATTTATAATAATAAAATAAAAACAGAGGTTTGATTGATTGATTGTGGTGAATGTGGGTGGCAGGGAAGCCAAGCACCGCGACCTGTAGGTCTACTGTACTATCCCACGGAAATGAGAACAGACGGAGGGAAAGACTGAGAAAGTATGGTGGGAGAAGTGCAGGGGAAATGGGAGAACCAAGAGAAAACCTGTCCAGCGCCGATCGTCCACCATCACGAAACCCACATGAGAAGCGAACCCCGGTACTCAGAGGTGAGTGACAACGCAGATTGAAAAGCTAATGAAAAAAATAAAAGTTGACAGAAATACGAGTATAATAAATGAACTTAAATCACCAAACAGAAAAAGAGAAAGGCAATCCGAAAATGAATAAAAGAAAGAAGAAAAAGAAGATTTGATAAATTAAGAGGGGCTTTTACTCAAACTATCTTTTTGGAATTCTTCAACTAAAAAGGAAATGAGGACATTTTTAAGCCATCTATCTACCTTTTTTGCATTCTATCTCTCTCTCTCTTTCTTTTTTTTTATCACTTTTATTAATCTTTTATAGTTAATTAACACTGTAAAATATTTTAATTTTAAAATGATTATAATATATTTTTTAAAATGACATAGATAAACAGTTTGATCCTGTCGTATCGACTATTACTTAATAAATGATTATATCATTTTTTACGAATTTACAATATTTAAAGTAACAAAAAGCAATAATAATAACAATAATGATTTATTTATATTTAAAAGGAAGAATAATACGAACTTCAGGACTTAAAAGGAACTCTATTATCGATTACAAATAAAATAAAACGTCAATTAATTATTATAAATATTAGCATAGCATATACAGGGTGATTCACGAATATATGCAGAAACTTCGGGAGCTCATTCTACATGTAAAAGTAAAGAAACAAAGTTATATAAACATAGGTCCGGAAATGCTTCGGTAGCGAGTTATGGCTAGCGAAAGATTTCGCCCATAATTTAGTACCCTGGTGAATGAAGACTTGCTGGAAGTCTGGGAAGGTAAATTAAGGGGCGAAATCAATGGGTTTCATATGGTTGTTAACCTGAATAATCGAACGAAACATATCGCAGAACTGTATCCCCCTGTGTTTGTAAGCGTATCCCACGTGGAACCTACAAAAGAGGGATCGCGAAACAACCGTTTTTCCGTTTGACGTACAATAACGTTCGTAAAGTAGGTCAGACACACAAAAGTTTACAACAAAATTTGTAGAACATTTATTTCTGAACAAAACGGTGCAAATACAGAAAGTTAATAGATGTTCGATTATTAGCATTTACATCCAGGAGACAATGCCCTTCGCTTGAAGTACTGCAATTGGTTAAACACTCATCGTCAACTCTACAAGTACATTTTATTTACCAATGAGTCACAGTTCACTCGTGATGGTATTGACAATTTACGAAATCAACATACATGGGCAGAGGTGAACCCTCATGCAACAGTGGAAAGCAAATTTCAACAGCGCTTTAGCATTAATGATTATTCATGATCAGCTGATTGGACCGTTTATTTTCCAAGAGCGCTTAACAGGTCTGGTGTACTTACAGTTTCTGCAAGAAGAATTACCGACATTCCTTGAAGATGTTTCTCTTGCAATGCGACGCCGGATGTACTTCCAACACGATGGCGCAACGCTACATTTTTCAAATACTGTTTCCACCTATTTAAATCACCAATTCCCAAATAAATGAATCGGTCGTAGAGGTCCTATACACTGGCTACCCAGGTCACCACACCATACGCCAATGGATTTTTGCATATGGGGATGGATGAAGGAAAAGGTTAACGCGATCAAAGTAAACTCCCGTGAGGCGCTACTTGCCCGTATTAATGAAGCATTTACGCAGTTAAAGGACAGCCCTGCTGAACTACGAAAAGCAACAAGAGCAATCGTTAAACGTGCAGAAAAATGCATTGAGGTTGATGGAAACATTTTTGAGAATTTACTGTAATTTTATTGATTAGGTGTAGGGTAATGTTTTTCAGTTCAATTTACTTTGCACTGTTCTCCATAACAGTTCATTTAATCGAACATCTATTAACTTTCTGTATACTGTATTTGCACAGTTTTGTTCAGAAATAAATGTTCTACAAATTTTGTTGTAAACTTTTGTGTGTCTAATCTACTTTACCCACGTTATTGTACGTCAAACGAAAAAATGATTGTTTTGCGATTCTTTTTTTGTAGGTTCCACGGGGGATACGCTTACAAACACAGGGAGATACAGTTCTGCGACATGTTTTATTCGATTATTCAGGTTAACAACCACATGAAACCACTGATTTCGCCCCTTAATTTACCTTCCCAGACTTCCAGCATTGTCTTCATTTCACCAAGGGTACTAAATTATGGGCGAAATCTTTCGCTAGCCATAACTCGCTACCGAAGCATTTCCGGACCTATGTTTATATAACTTTGTTTCTTTACTTTTACATATAGAATGAGCTCCCGAAGTTTCTGCATATCTTCGTGAATCACCCTGTATAATTTTTTTTTATTGTTATATTATTTATTAATATTATTTTTCATTTACAATGAGTTATTTTTGCCTTTGAACAATAACATCTCTCCGTGTCCTATTCCTTCTTGCTCCGAACAATCCGAATGCAGCGAAAACACTTCTACAATCCCTTCTAAGCAAGTCACTTTACTTAAAGCATGGAGAAATGTTCGGCTTGTGGGGAGATTCGTCCACACCTTCCAATTCTGCTCACCTAATTCTGTTCTTTTGGAGAAAATTTTTGGTGTGGACATGGCCTTAAAGACTCTGGTCTAAAGACTAACTCCACAGTACTGTTTTAGGAATTTTTGGTTACATAAATAATCAGCTTTGAAGCAATTTCATATTATAAAACCCCGTGTAATAAGAGAACAGAATAATTATACAGAATAATTATCAAGAAACTGCGTCTTGATAGTTAAAAAGTGGCGATCGATGTGAAAATGAATTTTGTTTAGTAGCTAGCTCCAAAGTAAATCTAGAAATTGCTTAAAATTTCCACATTATCCAGTATCCCAGTTCGATTTTGCAACATCATCCATTTTTTATTATTATTATGGTCTTCCTTCTCGGTTTAACCAGTCCAACTAGAAAATTCCAAGTACTTAGGATCAATAGTTCATTCACTATTGGTCGAGGAATCTTTTGATTATTCTGCATGTTTTGAGAATCGTTGTCTTATGGCATTCCTTATAAGTGTTCCCCTGTAATTCCAGGATCATTCGACAAGAACCACAGCACAAGTTGCCATGTGTAAAAAAAAAAAAAAAAAAACTGCAAGGGAGGTTAAGGAATGTTAGCGATGTGTGGTTGTGTCCATGAATTTCCTAACTATTTGAGCTGTATTGAGTATCTGAAGTTGTGCATAAGTGTTTTTGTGAAGTCCTAGTGTGCTGAGATTGTGGTGCAATGTGTGAGGCACCAGATCAGTGGCGGACAGGACTTTGGGTACAACACGTACTCGGTCCTGCCTCCACTGCTTCTGGAGCTCGTGTGCTAGGTCGGTATATTTACTGATCTTGTCTGCATGAGTTTTCTGCATGTTCTTGCTGCTATATCAATGAGATAGGTCTGTTTGTTGACCTTATCAACAAGAGTGATGTCAAGTCTATTGTTGGTGTATGGTTTTGTCTATTGTGAATGGGAAGGTCCCAGTAGAGATTATGTGAAGGTGACTCATACACTTTCTGGTGTTTACTTGGAGTATGGGATTGTGAGTGAGTGTTTCTGTGATCGACACAAACTTGATTGTGTCTGTGGAGGTTGTCTGTTTGAGAGAGAAGGGAGCAGACCGATATTATGTAGTTGATCGTCTCATGTGTAGTGCGGCATTTCCTGCATGTGTCGTCGTGTGTGTTTGCATCGTGTAGGATGTGTTTGATGTAGTTGCATAAAGGGATGACTAGGTCCTGTTTTGCAATCATGAACTCTTCGGTCTCCCCGAACAGCCATCTACTCAACACCTTTATATTGACATGAGGCTGGCTGAGTTCATGGCAATGTCTGCCATGGTAATCTCTTTACAAGTTCATGATTCACGCTGCTGTTAAGTGTGGGTGTCAGAGGTTCTGGGTGTTGAACAAAGGTTTTCAAGGTCCAGGGGGTTACGGTGTATGTCAGTCTTGACAATGGCTAAGTGGAGTGAGGAGTGTTCCCTTAGTGTGTTCTTTTTCGTGTAGGGTGATAAGGTCGCTGAGTCCTTGGCCTTCCTCCTTGTCGGGGAGCGTCATCCTTTCCATTGCAGACTTGGGGTGGTGCATATTATATTTTGTGAATGTAATTTGTGTTGTGTGTTGTAGTGCTTCGAGTCTGGTGTTTGTCCATGGGATGATGCCGAAGGAATAAGTTAGTGTGGGATGGCAAAAGTGTTAATGGCTTTAATTTTATTTTTGGCATTGAGTTGTGTTTTGAGAATGTTGTGAACGCGAGCACTGTGTTCTTAAGTGCATTTTTTATGTTTGTGCTGGAAGCCCAGGTACTTGTAAGTCTCTTCCTCTTTCATACATTAGATGGCCAACCTATAGTCCAATTCAAAAATCCCCCAAATTCGAGGTCTTCCCGCATGTCATATGTAGCTTGCGGCATTTGTCGATTCCAAATTCCATCCAATGTCTTTGGTGAACTGTGTGATAACTTGTAGAAAATAGTAAGTTGTGTGTTTGTTGTGGCGAGTTTAATGTCATCCATGTAGAGTAAGTGTGTGATTTTGAATGGTGTCTGAGATAAGCCTATAGCCGTGTTTTCTGTTATCTAGCATGCGGCTCAATGGATTCAAGGCAAGCAGAACCAGGAAGAGGACTTTTTCTTCCTGGAAAATACCTCTCCTTATGGGAATAGGGACTGTGGTGTTGGAGGTACGCAGGTGTAGTGTTGTGTTCCAACTCTTCATCATGGCATTCAAGAATACCGTGATCTTGGGATGTATTTTGTAGAGATGAAGAGTGTGCAGGAGCCAGGAATAAGGGACTGGGTCAAATGCCTTCTTGCAGTCGATGTACACGATGTGTAAATTTCTATTCTTCTCAAGTGTCTGCCACAGGATTACCGAGTCAATAAGGAGCGGCTCCTTACAACCCTGAGAATTCCTGTGTCAGCCCTTCTGTTTCTTTGTCATCATTTCTGTGAACAACAGAAATGATGTTTTTATTTCTCCATGTTTGTGTAGATTTTGTCTGCAAGGCAGGAGATGAGAAGTTAGTACAGTGTAGGAGGCAAGTGATTGGACAGTAGTTTGCAGAGTGCACTGTTTCAGTGTTCTTGCTCTGTAGGTATGTGACACCAGCGTGAGGAAAAGAGGCGTATTTTCTGAGTTTTGGATTATGTCAGTGAGTATCCCATGCAGGGACATGAACCTTTTGATCCAGAAGTTCTCGATAACTTCTGCACCAGGGACCTTCCAGTTGTATGCATGTTTTAGTTCTGTGTGTGTGTCTGCGAGAATAATGTCATAGAAGAACATGTAGGATAGGTGTTCAGTGAGTTGTTCTTCCTCTGCGATCCACGGTACTGTGTCATTGTGAGGGATGGGGTTGGATCACAGAGACGACCAGTATTCAGGTATTGCCTCACTGGTGGGAGGGTTTGTGTTGGATGTAGTAGAGGGATATAGAAGGGATCTGTAGAATTTATTTTCTCATTGTAATTAAAAGTATTGTTCTGTTGTTTGTGCAGAGTGCACTTTGTTTGTATCTTTGCAATCTTTTAGTAAGTGTACTCAGTTTTTGTTTCAGTGTGTCGAGATGTTCCTGAACCTGGGTATGATGGTTTGAGTGTTAGGGATGACTGTTTATGTGCTTGAATGTCTTCCTAACCTGCGATATAAGTTCTTAGTTTTGTTTCCTGCTTATTGTGTGAGCCTGGATATGTCTCCTCTAAGGTTGGTGATGCAACC
>JAFIDM010016565.1:0-13405 GCA_023159025.1 Thereuonema tuberculata
CAATTAATTGCCAGCATTGATAATGGAATGTAATTTCGGCATTCCGAAACATGTATTCTCATTTTGTTTATAAAAGTATTTTATTTAAAATTTGTGTGTCTGCCTTTTCTTTTAGTAAACTATTTTAACACATGTAAAATGTTTTAAAATTAAGTAACTGTCTTGATCAAAATTTTCCCAGCTACAATATAAAAAATTCTGTTGATTTCGTAAATAACCTCACACAGCAGAAAAATACTATAAAGAATGAACACACATTAATTTCATTGGATGTCATTAATTTATATGGATTCCTAGAACATACATTAATAAAAGAAGTCATAACCAAATTAACTGACCAACAGGCCCTCATTGATCATCTTCGCATTGATATCAATACCTTCATTGAACTCGTCGATCTACTCCTAAATTATCAATATTTTCAATACCAAAATCAAATATTTAAGCTTAAAAAAGGCGTATTCATGGGCATAGCAGCATCTGCTCTAACGGCTGACTATGTAATGAAATACGTCAAAAAACAATATCTCGAAATACTTCAAAGTAACATCATCCTATATCACAGATATGCTGATGATATTTTTTCATTGGTAAACAAAGATGCCATTAGCGATATCTTGGAAACCGGTATGGTATGCACTCCGCTATTCAATTTGAAATAGAAAAAGAAGAAAATTGCACATTACCTTTTCTTGATTGTCTAACAAATCGAAACCGCATACTTTAATGTGTATGGTGGCCAAATTTTGTTCTATTTCGTCCAGTACATAACACGCTACAGGGCCCCGAACACCTCCTGTTATTTCTTGATCACCCGGTATTTGTATATAAGTTGAAATAGTCAAAGCATTCCCTTTCTTTCCATCATTGATAAATGTAATTGATACGTGAAATTTATAAAAAGGAATTTATTTCTAAAGTGAACTCTTCAATGGACTGTGGAAATGTATTTAATAGTTACGTTCAGAATATTTTGATCAATAAAATAGAAGAACATGAAAAATATTTCTACAAGTATTTTACGTGTGCAATCTTCAACTTAAATAAGGCTTCTGGCTGAACACAGAATGAAATATCAAAAATTTATTACTATAGACTAGTTTCGAAATGCTACAGGATTACATTTCTTTTCTAATGTTATTAACAACAAACAGGACACCAACTATTAGTGGATAGCCCGATTATTTACGGATCCGAAAAAGACCATTAGTTAAGAAAATTTTTCGAATCTATGTTAATAAAATCACAAAAATGTTATAAAAATGATATTTCAATAAGTAATGCATTGGATTACAATCTTAGATGAGCATTTGTATATAGTATTGCAAATGAACAATTTTATATTATATATAGTATACGAGGTTATTATTGACATTGTAAATAGTATACTTGGTTACTATTAACATTCTTTTTACCATTTTATAATATTTGTAATTTATATTATGCCTTGTTTTTCCTTTTTATTGAATCATCTGAATAGAAGGTTAGAACAGACCTCATAACACATAATGAAGATAATTTACTATATAATTTTCTTAGTTCTTGTGTGTCTGGTCCTTTATTTTAATTTTTTATCATATAAAATGGACATGAATTCTTCTTTATTTTTATTTTACCTTTTTTATTTATTTTTATTTTTTTTTATTTCAGTTATTATTTTTTCCTATCAGTATTAGTCTAGTATTCGTTTCTTTGCTATTTTTTTCTCTATTTTAATTATTCCCCATAAGCGGAGATAAATGGTTTTTTTTTTACAGTTTGGAGCACATGCCCACTTGTTCACAGTCAGCAGCACTGGATGTCTGTTCAAGAAGTTCTCCTCATCTTCACCAGAAGACGCCTAGAGTTTCCGTCATTGGTGTTTCAAGAAGTTATCGCCCTCTCATCCATGATTGAATCAAGCCCATCTACAGGGATGCAGCCCCTGCTGCTATCGTCTCACTCATTGGTGTTTCTAATTATAAATAGTCTATTTCGGATTTGTTAATAACATTAAAAAAGAAATGCAATCCTGTAGCATTTTGAAACAAGTCTGTAGTAATACATTTTTTGATATTTCATTCTGTGTGTTCAGCCAGAAGCCTTATTTAAGTTGAAGATTCTTTATATGAGAAAATACCTATGCTTCATACAAACATATTCTTCTTAATTCACCGAAGTCATCTTCCAGTAATAGGAAGAATTCCAATCACAATAGACATGAAAACGGACAACAGCACAACAAAATCATCATCCTTTGTTTTTATATTCTTTGTTACACTCTCTTTATTATTTTTAAACAATAGTTTAGTAGGTTTCATTATTTTATCTTTAAAATGTCAATGATATTTAAATCAACAATATAAATTTTCAACAAAAATAGTCTCACTTTACCTGAATTCTCACATTAGGGAGCTTTTTAAGTAGGTAACATACTGCTGTTGTGACACCAATATATTTAAGTGGTGGTGCTGTAAGTAAGGAAAACAGAAAACAAACTTCAATTAATATCCCAACAAAATATCAACCAAAAAAAAAAAGTAATTGTTTGCATGATCATTTTTAAAAAAAATGATACTTTGTACGCTTATTCCTACATATTTTGAAACTACAAAATGAATTAAAAAAACATTCTCCACTTGTTAATGTTTTCTAGCTCATTTTAAGATGGCCGACACTTTTTTTGCAATTTCAAGGGATTATGGAGACTACAATATCTTAATTATTAAACCAAGAAACTTGAAACAAAAGCAAACTCTTCTTTAAGAGATGGACTACAGTTTATTGTATTAACATGTTTTACCTATCTTGAGCCATAATTGCCCAAAATTAACTCCAAACTCTACTTTTTATGTTTGAATAAAATCAAATTTTTTGGCCACAGAAAATATTGGAAAGGGTTGAGTCTCAAACGTTAGATTTCATGGTGTTATTCCCCTACATCAAGACTATATACCATGAAAATTTCAAGTCTTGAACCTATTTACTGCTATTAGTCCTAAACATGACCGAACGTTAAGTTTGGTGATATTTAGGCTTGGATATCTCTGATGGGGGAGAAGATTAAAATCTGAAACTCTATAGGTACCCAACCTAAAGTAAAATTTTGGAGGTTTAGGCTTCAGGTTTAGGAGCTGTAAGGTCATAAAAAGTGAAAAGAAAAAAAACAAAAAACAGTGAGTCTTACCATAAATTATTGATAGTTGTGTTTCATATGTTACAACAGATTTATAATGGAGTGTTGGAAAGCACACTGATTTTGTTTTATCTGCCTAGCCAATATCTATCGGTGTTGCGAGCCATACTGATGCCAGGTTTCTCCTGAGTTTTATCAATGGAACTCAATTACCGTCAATCTACTTTCTAAACGATGTTCGTGGACCAGTACGTTTGAATAACATGACATTCAAATCACTATTTTCAACACTAACTACATAAATTGTTGCCAGTGATCGTTATCAATTGTGATAAACAAATAGTATGTAGTCGCAACCTTTCTTCATCATAGGTGCTATGCTACAAGCTCAAGAAACAAGCTATGCTAAAAGTTCTTTTCCACTGGAAACTTTTTAAAAGCTAATGCACTCGACATCCTGAAGCATCTCACCACCTTGGAGTTCAAAGGCACAGCCCTATGCTTTTCTCTACTTAGATGTACTGGAATGAATTTTTTAAATCTATTTCGCAAGAATACTTCACATTCTGCAACTTCATCTGTTGGCACAAGTATATATTTAATTCTTTTTATTTATGAGAACAAAATTCAAACAGAGTTTTTTGGAGAAAGGATTTGGCTTTTATAAGCTCTTTGTAAGCTCATCCTAATGGCCTCTCTTTTCATTGTTTCGCCAATGCCATCACAGGTATTCTTGCCATGAGTAGTTGCGAAAAAATTCCACTCCGCATCCATGCCAAAGTTCGAAGAATGTTTGCAAAGATTATTTTTGTTTGTTTGTTTTTGTATTGGCTACACTACTTTTTTAACGGCGGGAGCAACTTGCTTCAAATGGTTGATAAGGTGCTTTTGAAAGGTGTAGTAAGCAACTGTGAAGTGTTGAAGATGGTCACTTACTATACACAAGCTGTCACTTACGACAACGCCATCTGACATGTAGTTGCACACAAAAGGATGGAGGGCTGTTGTTTGTTAAGCCAATGAAAACTTTGTATCTCATCTTGTACTATAAAGCTAAAGTTTTCTGCAAAGCCTGAGATAACTACACATTCTTCATAGGTTATGTCCGCTTTTCGTTTTTTCAGAAACTGGAACTGGTTTTTTGATATAAAATGATGTTGTTTGAGGGCAGAAAGTTTTTCTGAAAAGTTTCAATAAACTGAAAAGGATTGAGCGACATCAGTCAAGTCAGTCAAGTCTGCATCAGTCAAGTCAGTACTCACCCACTGTTTCTATTGGATATGTTCTGACATATTTCCACTGAGAGGAATTTCGTTATAATATCTACTCCAAGACAGCAAAGACATTCACTCAGCTATATTACATGCATATGATCAAACAGAAAAAAAGAAAAATATAAATATTAAAAAAATTTTAAGGTTAATTAAATCTCTATTTGATTTGCAATATTTTTCTTTTAATAATAAAGTGTATCAACAAACCATAGGTTTGTTTATGGGTCTTCCCTCATCAGCAGTCTTGGCTGAGTGTGTTATGAAATTAATAGATGATGAAATATGGGAATTACAAAATGTAAAGGACAATGTTTCATTTATGACTAGATATGTGGATGATACATTTTTATTAATTAAAAAAGAAGAAATAAACCAAATACTATTAACTTTCAACTCAGTAAATAAAATGATCCAATTTACTATGGAACAAGAAATAGAAGGTAAATTGCCTTATCTAGATATTATGATCATTAAAAATAATGATACTTTCAGTACTACAGTTTATCGTAAGGAGGTATATGCAGGTGTTGCATTAAATTTTAATACCGCAGCACCAACTTCCTACAAAACTAATGCAATAAAATTGGCGGTCACAAGAGCCTTAAGATTATGTTCAAATAATAAATTATTGGATGACGAATTACAAAAAATCAGAAAAATTTTTGTTATGAACAACTATCCTTTAGATTTCATCAACAAGATAATATACAGAAAACTTAAAGAAAGAAATATTAATAAAATCAAAGTTGATAACGCAATTAAATATATAAGTATTCCATTTGCAGAAGAATTACAAAATAAACTAACCCCATTATTGGCTAATGTAGGAATTCGTATTGCAAATAAGGCAAGAAACACAATTAGAAATATCCTAAATAATGAACGTGACATAATATCCAAAGAAGAGATAAAGAAAAAAAATAAGGAAAAAAAGGGAGCGGTATATGGAATAAAATGTCAATCAGGAGGGGGTGGATGCCAGTATATTGGTGAGACAGGTAGAAAGGTAAAAATTCGAATGAATGAGCATTCCAACGCCATAAAAAAGGGCAGTGACCAATATTTCACATCAGTTCATCACAAACAAACTGGCCATCTAATAATGGTGGACAATCCGATCATTTATAATATTATCACAGATCAATACTTACGAAAATTTTATGAATCATTATTAATTAATTCCAAATTCAACAAATGTTACAATACTGAATTGTCCATAAAAAATGTATTGCATTATCAGCTCGATTAACTATTATCTATTGTTTTATTAATAATTAGCTAGCATTTATATTTGAAACTTTGATATCATTGTAAAATGTAATCCAAAATTTGTAAAGGCCTAATTTGCTTCTGTTATTTATTTATAGTCTGATGAAAAGGCCTGTATACGATGCCTTGTAACATGTAACGAATATGAATTTTTTAAATGTTTTTTATCTCTAGTAGTGTGTTTGGTCCCATTTTTTCAACTATCAATAATGTATGGCAAGATTCACTTTTTTTTTTCACTTTTAATGACCTTGCCGCTCCTAAACCTGACAAGTCTAAAACTCCTAAATTATACTATAGATTGGGTACCTAAAGACCTTTAAATTCAGCGAGTTTCAGATCTTAATCTCCTCCCCCATCAGAGATATCACCAAACTTACGTTTGGCCATGTTTAGGACCTAATAGCGATAAAGACTTAATACACAGACTTCAAATTTTCATGGTATACAGTCTTGATGTAGGGGAATAACGCCATGAAATATAACGTTTGAGACTCAACCCCTTCCTAAATTTTCTATGTCTAAAAATTGATTTTTTCAAACATAAAATGAAGAGTTTTGGAGTTATTTTGGTAGGTAAAACATGTTATAACAACAAAATGTAGTCCATCTCTTGAAGAAGATTTTTTTTTTGAGATATTGTAATAAAAGCTGATAGATAGAGATTATCCCTATTTACAATGTAAATATGGAAATACTTCTAAAACCATACTTTTATTTTTGCTAAGTTAAATGGAATTGCAAAGTGATTTTTTGATGTTTGATATTATTTTTTTCCGTTGTAATTCATTACAAGATAAAATTTATAATTACATGTTAAACTTCTTAAATAGTTATAATTTCTATAAAATGAATTAAAAATATTGTGTTTAGGCCGATACACTAGACACGAATAAAAACGTTTATACAATTTAAAAAAAAATTGAATTAAAACCGGTGTCACGAGGCTTTGACAACTGATTACAACTGAATTAAACATGGATTATGTAGCTCGGAGCAACCAATGAAATGGAAAGTCATGTGGAGATGTTTAACTGAGTGATGCACTCTAGGAGGCAGTATGAGAACTGGAAGTTGTCTGCTGCTATGTTCGGCATTGTTAGAACAAAAAAAAGAGAAGACTTCCCCAGGAAATGGACATCGGGAAGTTTTGCTCAGGAGTTCTAATTCAGGATATTTAAGTATTTGGAAAAGAGAGAGAGAGAGAAAAAAAAATAAGTAATAATAATAAAGATTTTATTATTTGTTAAGAGATTATTACTGGGACTATTGGCAACTTTATGATCTTTTGCCTTTTTGCTGAAACCATATTGGTGTATGGAGGATACTGAAATACAATCATTATAACAACGATTGGCAGTGAGGATATGAACAGATTCTTTTTCATTTAAGCACCATTCCTGAAATTAATGCAATTACATTCTTTTGAAGATGATTAAAAATTTCAGTAATGTTGCATAATTGAGTTGAACTACAAAAGCAAAGATATAAAACCAAAACTTATATTATCTGCAGGACAACTACTAGAAATAAAAACACTCAACACAATCGAGTTTTTAGTGATACAAACTTGCCTGATCATGCTATTGAAAATTTTTAGGTAATACTTGAACTAAGCAATAAATCTGATTGACAAATCGTGGTCTATTTTAAGAATAAATGGCAGATATTTATTTGCTTTATGAATCTTTTTTCTTAACATCAATTGAAATTGTTTTACCAAGAATTGCTTGCGAATTTGTAACATACATTTTTCTTTTGGTAAATACTGTTTTCCTAAGCTTTTACTGCTGACTATCGACGGAATTAGAATAGTTTTAAATCAGAAGTCTAGAAAATTAAATAAATATTAGGAACACTACTTATAAGGATAATTCATACAACAAACTCTACTTACTTAGGTTAATGGTCAAACACTGTCCGTTTACTGTATTATGTGTAGAGAGTGATAGTGTAAAACCAGGTATTGGAACAGTAGAACACTGAAAATATTGAAAAGAAAAAATAGATAACAAAATTCCTTATTAGAGTCAATATGAAATGTGCACGTAAAATCTTATTCATAAAATTCCTTATTTATTAAAAAAAAGTTTTTATATTTAGTAAAAAAAAAATGTTTTAATAATAAGTGGAAAGAAATGAAACAAAAAAAATATCATTCAATAATTTAATGAAGTTCATTTGAATCTTCTCTAATTACATTCATTTTATAACCATGTTGTAAATGAATATCTAGTGAATGTAATTAGATAAGATTCAAATGAACTTTATTAAATTACTGAATGATATTTTTTTTGGTTTCTTTTTTTTCCACTTATTATTAAAAAATTATTAATTAATATAAAAATATTTTTTTTTATTAAATAAGGAATTTTGATATCTGTTTTCCAAATACTTAAATTTCAAAATATTAACCTAATTTAGAATTAAAATAAATACATGAATGACAGCATTTTCTAATTCAATCACAAATTTACATCAAATCAAATTGTTATTAATATCTTTTGGATGAAATTTTTACAAAATTGTTGCAAGCTTGCCATTTTTATAGACTCAAATAAAATGAATATTGTCAGGATAAAAAGGAGCTAAAATAAAATATCAGTGAACAATTAAGAAAACAACACCAATGGCACTCTGCTCTGCTATGAATTTTGTCAGAATAAAATAAATGAATATGTAGATATAATGTCGAATCTAACAAGATGAATTTGGCGGGCTGGGCCCATTGAGTACTACCAAATGATGAGAAACTAGAATAAAAAATATAATAATTTAGCAAGAGTGAAAAAGATATATATATAAAAAAAGGAAACACATTAAAAACAAATGTTTCGTGGTATAAAAAACACTGGTTTAGAGAGTCTAAAAAAAAAATTAAAGCTCATAAAATAATGTATTTTTTTGTTTATTATTTTATCAGCTGTACTTTTCTAAGGCAAATATGTTATTTTTTCAATTTGGTGGAAAGTCAAAAATAGTGTCAATAAATGATTAATTACAATTAATTCTTTTACATATGAAAAGGTGGGGGCTCGGTAGCCGAGTGGTCAGAGCGCTTGGCTGCGGATTGGATTCCCGGCCTCGGCGGAGGGCGGCGATTTTTCCACGCTCCTTTCACCTCCAAACGGGAACTAGGGTCTACCCAGCCCTCTGTGGAATGGGTACCGGGTTTCTTTCCCGGGAGTTAAAGGCGGGCGGGAGTCGGGCTGACCACCCGACCTCAACTTCGTCCCGTTGGTCACGAAACGCTGGAAGCCTGACCTCCCGCGCTTTAGAGGGCTACTTTAACTTAACGTATGAAAAGGAAAAAAAAAATTCATAAAGAATATAGGTAGTTAAGAACCCAGGGTTCAGGTTGGCAGCCTTCACACAACAAGCAAGCTAAAGTCGTATCTTATTTTATTTTTATTTTTTTTTTGCGTTCTTAAGGAAGAGTCTCAAAAGCATTATAAGCTTAACATTGCTCTCTCGCGCTAGCTTTCAATAAATGATATATTCCTTACAGTGGATTGTTCTCGGAGTATCGAATATTGGAATCCCAATTTCAGAGAATAAAATTGATTTGAAGCACTTACGCTGAATTTTTCACTGCAAACGAATCCTACTAAATCTTAGGAGAGTGATCACGCTTTCACCAGAAGCGGCGCACTTGAATCAGATATAACGGCTGTTTCCAGCAAAAGGCTGGAGAAACTTCTTGCATTGGGCGGCACATCTAAAACCTGTCACTTGCGTTGGGCTGTTTCTTTCTTGGTAAATGAAGTTTTGAAGACGGTCAACTATTTGCAGAGGATGGTACTCCGATTGGGATGCTTCAGGAGCTGCCTTCCCGGCAAACTAAGCTGTGACCAAGGAAGAATTTCTTCGCATCTTCCTTGGTTGCTGGATCTGCTCGGCATAAAAGCAACAATTAGGAGTTGCTGAACTAACACAGGGTCTTTCGGTTCTCCATGGTATTTTGCTCTTCCTTTTTTTTCTGTGCCAATTTAGAATTAGAAATGTGTCAATTTAGAATTCCCAAAATGTGAAAGAGCCTCAGAATACTCGAGCCAGTTAGTATTTAGTGTGGTTCTGGGTGAGAGAGAAAGAAATTTGGAAAAACCAGTGCTCTTTTTCTCGGGTAGTCAAGTGTTAACGTTCTATAAATGAACTTTCCCCTGCGACGGCTCCAATTCTGGCATCCCTCTGAAAGTGAAAGTGGTCTAATTTATAGAATATGGCGGGTTGTTGGATTTAACCAATTACCTAAATGTCCCGATCGAATGAATGTTCTGTATCTGCCACTCTTCAAGAATCATACAGATTGTAAGTAACTACATTTTATAACTTTAAGCACAGGAATTTCTACTATTACTACGCCTTCGAACGCTCGTTATAGATGGCTCATTGACAATTAACTTCAAAAAGAGCCTTTGTTGAACATTAAATTCTCAATGATTTCCCTTTGGAGATAAGTTTTAGTGTAACTTAAAAGAAAATTTAGATTTGCTGAAGAGACTGAACTTTCCTTTTTCACAGATTCTGATTTTGTAAAAATTTCCTTATTATATACAGTCATTTTTATTTTGACTTTTATTATAGAAAAAGAAAATTTGTGTTAGCTGATAGCTATAGTGTTTTGACCAATTGTCATCTAGCTTATTAGAATTATACTACACTCATTAACAAAAAAAACGACGCACCTAGAAGAAGTTGTCCGATGGAGACAAAAATTGGTGGAGAGGAAGATTACGTACAGAATAGAAAATGATTAAAATTTCAATCAAATTGAATGATTTATTTCAGAGTTACAGAGTTACAAAGTAACGAACTCAATAAGGTGTTGACCCACCTCAACCCTGAATGCAAGCTGACACACGACGTGGCATAGAGTGATAAAGCTCCCTGATGGTCTCCTGCGTTATTTCTTGCCAAATTTGTTCCAATTGTCGGGCTAGGTCATCCACATTCCCTGGTGGATGCAGTCGCCTCCCCATCATATCTCAGACTTGCTCGATTGGAGAGAGATTTGGGGATCTGGCTGGCCAAGGAAGTGTTTCACAAGCTGCAAGACAGCTCATAGCAACACGTGCCATATGTGGTCTGGCATTATCTTGCTGAAAAATAAGGCTAGGGTATTGCAAAAGGAAGGGTAGCAAAACAGGTCTCAGAATATCGTCGACGTACCGCTGTGCTGTAAGTGTGCCGCTAATGACGACCAAAGGGGTCCGGCTATCAAGGGAAATGGCATCCCAGAACATAACTCCTAGTTGAGGGCCTGTGTGGCGTGCAATAGTGAAAGCAGGATCGGCACGCTGCCCTGGGCGTCTCCAGACACGTCTGCGACGATCGTCAGGACACAGTTGGAAGCGGGATTGGTCGCTAAACACTATACGTCCCCAGTCAGCATCATTCCAACCGGATCGAGCCAAGCACCACTGTAATCTGGCCCGACGGTGTGCAAACGTGAGTGGCAGGTGGCGTAGCGGTCGGTACGAGCGTAGATCGCTCTCTCAGCCGTCTGTGAATGGTCATGGTGGACACTCGTGTGCGGGTCGCACGTCTGATGATTGATAACGATGATTCAGGCGCTCTGACAGCTGATCTGACAATCACTCTATCCTCCCGCTCTGCTGTGGCCCTAGGTCGACCGCTACCTTCTTGACGCTGAAATCTGCCATTGTCCACCCATTCCTGCCAGCATCTTCTAATCGCCGCATCACTTCGACCCACATGAAAACAGAAAACCACCAGAAAAAACAGAAGGTTCAAAAAGAAAACGTAATAATAATAAAGAAATTTAACGCACTGAGCTGAGTTATGCTGGGGAGGGACCACGCTGAAGAGGGGGTTCAAACCCTAAACGGCGCCGTCTCCGGTACCCAGCAAATAATCTAAAATCAGCTCATTAAATTTTTTGTTGTTTATTTATCGTATGTTTTCTAAAGTTTTTCTTTGATGTCTTAACAATGTACGCACGTTAATTTTTATTTCATTATTAATATTTTAGTACAACAAATCCTTAATAATCCGAAAAAAGACTAAAAACGAGATGTAAACAAGAAAAAAAAATATTTCACTATTAAAAACTACGTTATATTGTACAAAAAACGTCTGAGGGAAATAGCAGTTTCGGAAGGTCACACGGACCGACCGTTATGTCACAATATATACACTGACTGCTCAACTGAAAGTGGACACCTGCTACAGTGAACAATACATACAAATTCGGGCAATAATTGAATATATTCTTTATAAAACAACATGATCATGTGTAGTTGGAGTCATTTGGTGTCTAGCCACGTGCTGAGGTACGTCTAGAGGTATGTCTAGCCACCATCAAAGTAGCTGAGCGATTTTCAACGTGCAGTAGTCACAGGCTGCCACATTAGTGGCAAGAGTGTGCGAGCCACAGGAGCGACACTGAACCTGCCAAAGTCGACCGTGGGTGCTATTATCACGAAGTGGAAACGTGAAGGAGTGAAAACACGACGTCATGGAAGTGGCCCGCATGCTGGAGGACCCTGAAGCGATTTTTACGACAGAATAGGTCTGTTCCAGCAGAACAACGGCGGCAGGAATTTCAGCAGGAAATGGGAACAACTTTCAGTACCATAACGATTCGTCGGGAGCTCCATGCCTTAGGGTACACCGGTTGGGCTGCTGCCCACAAGGCTGTAAACGCCCAGCGTCGTGTGGCCTCATATAAAGAGCGACGGTCTTGGTGGATGGACAATGCGCCGTGCCTTAAGTGTTGTCAGCGCCTGGTTTCCGGAGAATAATGTTCAGGAACTTCAGTGGCCCGCTCAGAGTCCGGACCGCAACCCTACTGAACATCTGTGGGATGACTTGGAGCGCCGGATTCGTGCGCGTCCGATGCGATCGCAAACAGGCATCCAACTTGTGCAGGCTTTGAAGGAGGAGTGGGCAAAAATATCGGTTGCTTGCTATATCAGAAACTGGTGGAGAGCATGCCACGGCGTGTGGATGCTGTGCTCAGGACAAAAGGCCACAGTACGCGCTATTAGACACGCTGTAAATAAAGCGTCTATTCCATATCATAGGTGTCCACTTTCAATTGAGCAGGAAGTGTATAAAGAAACACACTAAAGACAAAGTTTATTGGGACAAAAGACATTGATTTCTAAGGTTTTAAAAAAAAGGTAAAGTACAGCTGATAAAATCATAAAGAAAAAAAATACAAGACAGATAAGTTATACTTTCCATTTGGCGGAAAATTAAAAATAGAGTCAATAGATGATTAATTACAACTAGGCCATCCCCCGTGTACACGCGCTTGTTTTTCTATATCACATAGAATTTGGATAAGTAAGAATATTACAGTATATTTAAAATTTGCAACGTTTCGGCAATTATAGTTCTAATTGTCATTTTCGAATTACAAATAAATAGACGGATCGGAAATAAATAAACAATCTTGAGATTCAAAAAAAAGATTGAATACATTCATTATTGATGGGGGGAAGGGGAAGGAAGCTTAAGTCAAAAAACAATATAAAGTGAGTTGTAGTCTCCGTGGCCTAATGGATAAGACGTCTGACTTCGGATGAGAAGGTTGCAGGTTCGATTCCCGTCGCGGACGTTTCATTGTAAAAATTATTTCTATTTTCCATTCTCAAAGGAAATTGCGCCGGACAGACAGAGAAATAAAAGATTTTAGTAATATAGATTAGACAAGGAAATTAACGTGCGTTAATATATTTTTACAGTAAAATAAACCAAAGAACGCACATAACTAAACAAA
>JAFIDM010016566.1:0-13404 GCA_023159025.1 Thereuonema tuberculata
AGGTTGGGAATGAAGAATCAATCAGTGGCCCAGGCAATGAATTTTGTTTGCAGCAAAAAAAAAACAAAAAACCATATTTCCAGAAATGGACGCCAGGGGAATATGGCGCTGCAGTACTGTAGTGGAGAATAGAGATAACAAATGACCCATCCCATTACACCAGAAAACAGCTATAAAAGCAGACAGTGGAGAATTTGTCACTTCATTGGATAATGACAATGCTAGCGAAGGATCGCACACTTCTTGTGAAGCTATTTTATCAAAATAACAACTCTGCCTTAGCAGCATTGGGAAAGTTTAGGACAACAAAGGGACTAAATACTGGCGCTATGGCAGCAAATGATGTTGGGAAAATGATCCAGAAATATGAAGAGACAGGTTTGTTACAGGTGAAGCCTGGCAGAGGACGGAAAGCTGTCGACTAGATCTAGTGAATAGTTTAGCCATATCCGCAAAGGAAGGAATGGCAAATGTTGGGAAAAGCAGCAGTCATTACACGGTCAGAAAGCGTTGTTCACAAACTTCTACGACAAATTTTGCTATGATATCCCTATAAGATTTGTAATGTTCTGCAGGTACTGACTATCGACAGAGATACAATTGAAACTTTCGCAATATAGTTTCTTACTTGAATTGTACTGTAGCAAACTTGCCATGCAACATTTTGTGGATTCTCAAAACTTATGACTGCTAGGTTATGTGAATATGGACAACTGCAAATTTTTGGCTCCTATTAACCCACATGAATTGCAACGGTTGTCACTTCATTCACCAAAAGTCACTGTTTGATGTGGTTTCTCATCCACATTAATCGCGGGACCTTTCTGTTTTAAAGAAACTCAGTCGTGAAGGTCCCGTCACCAGCACAGCTACAGGCCACCTTAATGCATCTCTGTCAGTCAACCACGTGATTCCCATACTTTCACAGCATCAATTTCTGAATGCAGCGACAGAATCATAGGCCACCATTTTTGTACAAAATGGACAGCACTATCGTCGGCTCTCAATCCATCGACTTTTAACTGTGGGACTATGTTTTTACGTTTTATAGTTGAGAATATGATCTTGCAATGTCAGCAAGTTGCCGATAGCGGGTGAAACCATCTCCAACAAATTCTTATGTAACACACAATGAATCATTTCGCATCCACTAATATAGTAAGACTAGCAGCAAAGCCTTTCGGACGACAGGCAAAAAAAAATCTGAAAGATCATTTTATTATCAACTATCAAATATAAAGTAAATGTAATCTAAATACTATGCTAACTTGTGAACGAAGTTTCTACGGCAAAAATGGATTTGAGTTTCGAAATCAGCGTAAACGACTGTGTAAGTATGCCAAATTTCATTAAATTGATGCATTGGTAACAAAATTATTTGGTTTTGAACGCATGTTTTGTTAGAATTTCAGTTGTCGAGGTCAGTTCCCAAGATTAAATGGAATAATAATAAATGGAATGACACAATGAACTAATGTTTTCATTCAATTTGAGTACCCTTGTTTCAATGGTACCATTGAGAACTATTGGATCTTTCTTAATAGCTTAACTATATCGAGTTACAGACAGACACACAGACGAATTTAGCCAATTTATATATATGTATAGATATATATAGATATATATTCAATTCGATTGATGATTTTAATTTTTTTTTTTTAATTTTTATAAGACCTATTTAGGTGTACATCTTATCTGTACACCTGTAATATAGATTCTGAGAGTTTAATCTAAAGGATCATTTTCCACCCAAAAAGAAAAACGAAATACCAAACATATCTAAAGTTTAATTTATCTAAAGAATAATTATTACTTTAACTCATAACGCCGAAAGATATTTAAAACTCGCCTTTGTAATCTAAATACTGCGCTAAGTTGTGAATAAAGCATCTACGGCAAAATGGTTTTGAGTTTCAAAATCAGCGTAAAAAACTGAGTAAGTATGCCAAATTTCATTAAAATCGCTGCAGTGGTAACGAAATTATTTGGTTTTGAACGTTTGTTTTGTTAGAATTTCAGTTAAAATTTCTTGGAACAACATGGAATGACAAAATGAACTAATATTTCATCCAATTTGAGTACCCTTGATTCAATGGTACCATTGAGAACCTTGGATCTATCTTAATAGCTTAATTATATCGAGTTACAGACAGACAGACGGACAGACATACGAAATTAGCAAATTATATAAGTTGATTGTCCAAAAAATGACATGTTTGTTATATATGCACAGATGTTAGGTAATTTGTATCATTTTTTAATGGCTCTTTGATGCACTTTAAATGGCAGCTATAAAAATCTTCTTTGTTTCCATGCCTGATAGAATAGTATTTGAAGATTTCCCTTAATGTTATATAGTTTGGATAGTAAAAGAAAGTAGTAGCTATTAACTTTGTTTTGATTTATTATTTTGCTTTTGTTTATTAGAAATCCACAGGCGGATGCATCGGTGGATTTCATTACTTGGTTTCGCTATTTGAGGTTTCGACAAATGGTTTGAGTGACTGATGAGTCCGTAAAAAGGAAGAAAGGACAAAAGGACGGCCATCCCACACTCCCACTGTCGATAGCTCAGAGGCGAAATCTTTTGTTTACTTAGGTGCCTTTTTGGTTTATTGATTGAGCTATTTCTTTCTCTTTCTCCTCAATTATTTCAATTTCTGAATTGTATTTCATTACGAACATTATTAAACACACATATGGAGTCATATATGGAGTTTATGATTTGTCTCCCTGAAATGATTAATATGTTATCGAAATATCTCTTGTAAAATGAGATCTCATGTTTTAAGGTAGTAAGTGCTTAATCATCCAGGTATTGCATAGCGCAAGGGGGTGAAGTTCTTGAAATATGCATTAATGACCCAGTTATTTTTGGGTTTAATGGAAAGGGCCATTCTTCTAAGCTATATTTATTTATTTTAATATGTTTTTCCTGAAATATTTTGATGTATCCATTGTATTCTGAGTATGTCCTATTATTACTAAGGAATTAGATGCCGTCGGTTTCGTCGAGAAATGCTTCACCAATTCCTAATAATTCATTACAAATACATTTCCCACCTTTATTGGCGTTTATAAAAACATCCTAATTGTTACCTGAAAAAAGGTTATGTTTAACATGTTTAAAAATTTAATAAAGTTAAAATCAATTACCTCTATCCATTAAAATTCCGGTTAGAAATAGTAGAAACACTAAGAATTATGTTGCTAAAATCAAAACTGAAAAATTCTTAATACTATAAGTATAAATCGGATTAAAAAATATCTCAACATATTAATGAATGAATAATCATTGGATTATTACATTTTTTGTATTAAATTTGGATTCGTTAAAAGAAGTACGCTCCTTTGATAAGATTAAACAAAGGCATATCAAAAAATTGTCTATATTATACCTAAAGAAATGGAAGCAATCCAAAACTTGCATAAGTTCAATTATCAATGAATCTACGCATAAATTAAATATATTTGAATAGCAACTGACTGAAAAAGGTATAAATTCAACATCTCTCGTTACCCTAATAACCTTGAAATGGTTATTACCATCACGGAAACTGCTCTTCGTATGAGCAAAAATTGATAAATTGATAAATCAGAAAAAGCAGTTGGTAGACTTACCCATCGGTCCGTACCAAAAAAGAAAAAAGAAAAAGTAATATTTTCCTTTTTAGAGCTAATGCATACAAACATCTCAGAAACAGCGAAAATTTAGTAAATATTTAAACTAACTTATAAAGGCAATACAATAGTTCTATTGGATAAGTCCATGCATTATGATGCCGCGCTGGTGTGGTCGAGCGGTCTCAGGCGTCGGTCTGTAGTGAGATCAATGTGCCAGCGCCCGGGTTCAAATCCCGGTAGCGAGCATGGATGTTTCAAAAATTTCCTTTCCTGTGTTGTAGCCTCTTCTTCACTTTCTCTTCGGTCTGACGTCATTCCTTAATGGCGTCCTGGGGAAGGCCACGGGAAACCACCCCTGTATCTTTCCCTTGTAATTCTAGGGAGTCTGCTAGGGGTTCGCCGTCTTGGGAACACTAGCGCTCCCTGGAGCACGGATGTTTCGGCAACGAAGCTCGCACTTCGGTGCGAACCGACCCCACACACACATGCATTATGATATGGTTAATGTTCATATCAGTAATACAGCAAAATTACTGATTCGATTGACCCAATCAATGATAATATACGGAAAAATGTTAGGAGGGCTAGCATTGAAAGAAATTAATAATTTCTTTTCAGATACGTTTGCCGATTACCGAGATCACTCCTGACGCCAATAAATCAAAAATAGATAAGGTGATTCCTAAATGCCCCATTAAACTATACAGATTCTTTAATATATAGCGTATCGAAATTTACAGTAAACAAATTAAGATTTATATAAAATAACTCTATAGGCCACGTAAATAATAGTATTGATTTCTGTAAAAACTTAAAGGAATTAAAAATTCTTAATAATATTATAACAATGTTCTCAATAGATGCATAGTTCTTATTTTAGCAGATGTATACTTTTAGTGAGTTATCTGGAAAAATTATTAATTAAGTCCTTTACTGAATTCCTATTTAATAACCAGTATTTTGTTGCCAAAGCCAACACTTTCAACCAGCACAAAGGTTTATTTATGAGTCTAGCTTCCTCAGCTATTTATCAGAAATTGTATTCAGTTTATTGAAAACCAATACTTTACCTCATTCAGTAGTGCCATGATTTTTTTATCAAACGTACGTGGATAATATCTTTATTATACAGTAAAGTCTGGTTCATAGGTAACCCATTGTACGTATTTCTGGTTTGGTAATTGTTTGTAGGTCCTGGCGAAAATTGTATTTAATTACGTATAAATTATTTCTGAGATATTCGTAACTGAGTTACACGTAATTCTTCGTAATAGGTAGCATATTTTCGAAAACAAGACTGAATTGTACGTATTTTCAACTATAGATATTATCCAGGTGCACCGATATACAGCACAGCGTTCCGTGTCGATATATAATCGTCGCGTTCTTGAGGTTTCTAGGCGGTTTTTAATGAAAGTTCGGTCAATGAAAAAAATTGAATGACTTTTCGCAATGATGAAACATGTGTTCCCTTCATTTACTTCAGTCTTTCTCTTCGAACCATGGATAATAGAACGAATAAAAGTTACTCTTCAAAAAAACTGAGGTTTATTCGGGAAGTGAAATATAAACAGCAAAAATCAAAAGCAGAAATAGCGAATAATTTAAATATAAGTTATACTATATTATGTGCAGTACTTAGTAAGGAGTCAATTTTTGGTTGAAAGTTTGTTCAAAATCTCTAAGCAGCCATTATCAAAATTTAAAATTTGCAGATATGGAAAAGTGAGTAACAATGTGATGGAAAACTTGTGAAAATTTGTGAGTATTTGCATTTCGTTTATCTTAAAACTGAAATTGTGTATGGCTATACAGTATTTAGTCAATCTCATAACGTTTCTGAACGCACGAAATCAGAAAACCTCTATGAAAATGAATACATTATTTTGCAATTGACATTTTTATAGTGATGCATATCATATGTTGAAAAATATGTACCTAATCGACAAATGTTTATTACGAGTGTTCTTGTTTAATTTTAATTAAAAATAAAGTTAAAGCTGGGTTGTAAGTAATTCTCAGTTATACGTAATTTAAAATTTTCCCTGTAAGACGTACAAACCAGCTTTTACAGTAGCTAATAAGAATTCACAAAACCAAACACTTTCACAAAATCAAATTAATAAAGTTCACACTTAGATTTGAAAACTAGATAGGTCAATTAACGTTTTTGGATACTCTCATCACTAACAACGAGATGGTAATCCTCCTACAACCATAGAAAAATCCTACTGCCTCCATTCAGGTAGTTCCATATAATTCATCCACGCCCACCTTTGTTAAGAAACATTTAAATACATATGATGGTATAGAAAGTCTTTTCAATATGTACTTCTGAAAAATTATTCTTTGATCACTTAAATGCAATCGAGAATCAATTCTTTAATAATAACTATCAGACTGAATTTGTAAATTGCAATATCCGACAAAGTCTAATGCATATTTATAACCATAAAACCAAATGTAAGGACCAAATGTAAAATTTATATATTTTCAAGTGTTGAATAGGTTTCTTTCGTTTATGCAGATATAACGTGAGCTGCCTCCTATTGCGTACCCTGATCGTTGGATTTACTTTTACACATTTCTCGCCCCTTGTTAACGCAAATGCTCCAAGAGCCCTGACATTAAAAAAAAACAGCAAAGAAAAACTACAAGCCATTAAAAATTGCGATATAATAACAAAGCTAAGTTGACTTTAATTTGGAACCACTTTCTGCATTATCTATCTACTTATGATAATACATTGTTATGTTGTATGATTGTGTGTTTGTTTGTTTCTACGCCGTCTAATAACTAGAACCGTTGCATTGGATGTTTCTTCTTAAAATTAGTATACAGACCAGTGGTCGCTCTTCCTTATGTGATAAAATGCTATAACACACCACTTTAAACAAGATAATTTAAGAAAATAAAATTTCTATTTAAATTTTTATTCTTATATTTTCTATTATTAATTTTATCTAAACTCTATTTGAATTGCGAAATGGGGAAAAATCTTTAAATCGTTCTCTTCTCATTAACTCCAAACGAGCGAAGCTGTGTGCTAGTTTCAATAAAATGCAATCATGATGTGATGCTTACTATCAAAAAATCTATTTTGCGCATATGTCACCAATCTCATCCTAGTCCTCTTTAGCTGCTACGATTTTTGTTATGCAGGAGATCTTTCCTTCTTTCAGAATATTACGAATCTCGCTCCTGGTGAGAAAAGATAGGTGCTGCCATCTGTTATGCTTATTTGTAATTTACGAATATTAATTTGCATCCTGGAAGACGACAAATGCGGTGGACAATCTATTAAAGATGCTTTTTTTCAGTCAGAAGGCATGAAGAAACAAGGTAGCGATAGCGATTAGTAAACCAATCACAATGCTTCGCAACGGCTTATGAGACGTGAATGAAGAAAATTATTCAAAAGTTAATACTTATAAATACTTGTTGTGAAAAGTCGATTGCGTGGAAAGTAAAATATATTTTAACAAAAACATATTAATATTTTCGAATAAATTAGAACCTCTTCTACAAGAATTTAATCTCAAGCTCGTCTCATCTTCAAGAAGCACCACCATGTATGGAACGTGTCTCCACGCAGTCTATTCTAACATAAAGATAACTCAATCTGTTCTCACTATTTATGTGGAATAATCGTCATTCTTAGCTTAAACCTTGTAAATAAACTGAATTCAATAACTTTTGAATAATTTTCTTCATTCACATATGAGAAGCCGTTGCGAAGCATTGTTATTGGTTTACTAATCGCTATCGCTACCTTTCAGCCCCACCTGCTAGAGACACAAACCCTGCGGCTGTGAACTACTCTTGGCAAGACCTTATCAACGCCAACCTAATCAAGTCTCTACCCTCGTGGTTGCTGAGTTGATAATTGTACAAAGACAGACTGACAAATCGGAACTATAAGGCCTCGTGGTATCAGAAGACTAAAAGTAATATATTTTTGTGCTGTTTTGTTTATTTATTTCTTTTCGTTTAGTCTTAAATTTAAGACAAATAGAAGTAGCACATAACTGGCCGCCACTGATGGAGACTGAACGACTAGAAACGATTATGTTTAAAATCTTTTCCATGTGAGTCTTTATTGAGAAATTAATTTGGGAAGAAAATAACGTTCTTGTAGAATTAACAATAAATCTTTAATTTATTTAAACAATTTCAATTGGTCCTTTCTATCTAATTCATATGAGGTTGTTTGATAAGATTAATACTAATTGGCTTTTGATAATTTATATAAATAGAGAGATATTTATTATATTCAGAAAATGGAAAATTTGAAGTGTTTGAATTCAGCAGAAAATCAGTAAATTTGAAAATAAATGAGGATTTTCGTCATTTGTCGATTTAAAAAAAAATAGAGAAATATGAAAAACAAAGAATTTCTTAAGGAATAACAATTTACGGAAAACTAGGCTTTGAGTTCTTTTAGTAAACTCTTGAATAGATCTTAGTATCAATGTAATTAATTTAAGAGATTCCTCATTCAATATTTAAGAATTTAGTGGAAAACGAGAAATTATCTCTGTTGTTTCTACATACAATTAGAAACAGAAAATAAACTAAAAATTAACATTCCATCTCCATTTTGTATTTGCCTTTAATGAGATGGAAGTTACTCTCTCTCTCTCTCTCTCTCTCTTTCTTCTGAGAAATGTTAATTTTTAATACCATCATATTAGATTAAATTCGTTTTAGTTTTTAAAAAATTAATACAAATAAACGTTTGTACTTTAATTTTGCTGCTGAGAATAATTTAGGATTTTCCTTGTTACAACCTACATCTAGCTTTAAATTATTTAGAATACAAAATTTCAAAGTTATTGTTATATTAGACTTCTATGTGTACTTAGTTTTAAAATATCAAAGTTCTCTTGTTATCATTCTCCAACAAGATTAAGAGTTGTTACAAATATTAGATCAAATCTAGAATAATATGAAATAGGTAATTACAGTATCAATATCATTACGGTATAAAAAGACCCTTAAAATAATTCTTGTAAAAATTTATCAGTGGGCCCGGTAGCCGAGTGGTCAGCGCGCTTGGCTGCGGGTTGGAGGTCGCGGGTTCGATTCCCGGCCTCGGCGGAGGCGGGAATTTTTCCACGCTCCATTCTCCTCCAAACGGGTCCTAGGGTCTACCCAGCCCTCTGTAGAATGGGTACCGGGTTTCTTTCCCGGGAGTTAAAGGCGGGCGGGCGTCGGGCTGACCCCCCGGCCCCAACTTCGTCCCGTTGGTCGAGCTGCGGGAGCCTGACCTCCCGCGATCCCACAGGCCAGCCATGGCCTATCGAAGGGAGAAACTTTAACTTTAACTTTAAAAATTTATCAAATTACAAAATATTTAATTAATTCTTTTTTTAATTGAAGTTTTTAGTGTGGTTTTACATTTTACATTTTCATTCAAATTGTAAAATTCGTTTAGATTGAACTGATTTCTGAAAATAAATTTTCAGTAATAAATTTTCAGGTTTGTTTTTTTGGGGGGGGCTATATTTGAAATTTGTGACGAAAAACAATAATCAAATTTCTGAAAATTTCTCGCGTAATTCATCTCAAGTACTATATTTCAGTTAATTTTAAAACAAATAAATTATAATGAATAGATTAAAAAGTATTTTTATATTAGAAATTTAAAAACTGATATATTAAAATATTATTTTGAAATTGAAGATTTCAAAGGCCACTCGCTAAATGATACGTAAGCTGAAACACTATGAGAAGGGTTTGTAACCGAATCCCACTAGCATTCCACTTTCAACATTTCTGATAATTTTTAATTTATCTTAAAGAAAATAAGAAATAAAAAATCTGAACTTAAAATTTGAAACGCCTGTTTTACGGATTTGTTACAAGACAAAATTATTATTAGCAAAAATGAATAACGGTTTCGTAGTTTGTGTTATTAACAACAACAGACTATAATTGCAGGCCGGAGTCCGAAGTATTGTTTCATGGTTTTGCTTTTCTCCTGTACTTAAATAGTTGAGCCCTGCTTCATCTGATGAGTGCCGATCGGGAGTCGTAGGTCACCAATGTACATTCAGATTCTTTTTCCCACGATATCACTTTCACAATTTGCTAATTTCGTCTGTCTGTCCGTCTGTCTGTAACTCGATGTAATTAAGCTTTTAAGATATATCCAAGGTTCTCAATGGCCCCATTGAATCAAGGGTACTCAAATTGCATGAAAATATTAGTTCATTTTGTCATTCCATGTTGGTTCTATGAAATTTTAACTGAAATTCCAACAAAAGATATGTTCAAAACCAAATAATTTTGTTACCACTGCACCGATTTTAATAAAATTTGGCCTACTTCCTCAGTTTTTTACGCTGATTTTGAAACTCAAAACCATTTTGCTGTAGAAGCTTCTGTCGGAAGTTAGCGCAGTATTTAGTTTATACAAAGGTGAGTTTTAAATGCCTTTCGGCGTTATGAGTCAAAAATAATAATTATTCTTTAGATAAATTTAACTTTAGATATGGTTGGTATCCGTTTTTCATTTTGGGTGGAAAATGATCCTTCAGATTAAACTCTTAGAACCTATATTACAAGTGTACAGGTAAGAAGTACACCTAAATAGATCTGATAAAATTTTTTAAAAAAATCAGTTGTTTACGCTGATTTCAAAACTCAAAACCATTTTTTCCATAGAAGCTTCGTTCACAAGGTAGCAAGTATTTAGATTACATTTACTTTAGTTGATAATAAAATGATTTTTCCAGATTGCTTTATGCCTGCCGTCCGACAGGCTTTGCTGCTAATACTTTATATATTGATTATTTCCACTTTTTAACGATTATTCCTATCTTCAGATCCTTATAGTCATGGTATGTTTCAATGTTTTAGCCTATTGGTTTAACTATAAATAATAACAAAAGAGTCGAAATCAATTCACTGGTTTTTAAGGGAGGGACCTCAAAGTTGTGACATGAATAACTGTCGTAAATTTTGAAGTTTTAAGGTGAAACTTTTATAGGTGTTTACAAGCTGAATAATTAATGAATATTTTTGTTTTTTTCGGATCACCCGTTTGAAAATGGCGGGCATTTTTATTGATAACATTGTTTTGTCAGCATCCTCTGCAGAAATTTTAAATGCTAAAGATAAATCCTTCTTTTACAATAAATATTCTCACTAAGTTTCAAATATATTCTTTCACTGATTGTTAGGAGGTCACGTACTCATAGAATGCTGAGTTTCTATGCTTCAAATTCCTTAGGAAGGAAGCCATACTATTTTTTCCCATTACGAAATTGAGCTAAAACTTGTTCAATGTAGAAAGCATTGGCAAAAACAAATGCAAAGTGAAGTTAGCAGGTTTCCTTTATTTTATTTTAAAGACTGATACAATGGAGATAATAAATTAAGTTCAAAAATAATGTTTCAACTTTCTAAGAGGATGATCTGACACGAAAGTGTAATATGATTTTAATTTTAAGATCGTTACACAGCTAAAATAGCATCAAACATAAATAAATCAATATTAGAAAGAAGTTTTAATTTTTCTTCTGAATCACTTAGGGGCCGTCTAATTAATCACGTGAGAAAAATTCGGACCCCCCCCCCCCCCCTCCCCTTGGTGATATGTGGTGTGATCTCCCCCCCCACTTCCTCACGTGAGATTTCAAAAAGTCAAAAAATCAAAAAAGTTCAAAAAGTCAATACAGTAAAACCTCGTTAAGTCGTCACTCCGTTTAAGTCGTCGTTTTCCTTTGTTCCCGACAAAATCTCATAACAATAATGTAAAATAACCCTCCTTTACCCGTCACCAAATTTCATTCTACTCCGGATAACTCGTCATCCTCAAAAATGGTCAAAACCATCTTTCTTCTCCATTTTGCATGCCACCGTGTTGTCTTCGATGGCTGCTATCGATGGCTAAAACATGCCAGATCAAAAAATGTGCCGATTTCCGCCGTGATTCTCAAAGAAAAAGCCGTGGAAATTTCTAAGGAGTTGAACATTGAAGATTGCGGCGGCAGCAATGGTTGGCTGGAACATTTCAAAAACAGACATTGCCTTTCTTTTAAATCGATTAAAATGTGTAACTACAGAAAGTGTTTTTTTTTTTTTTTTTTCACTCATTCATTTGCATGAATTGATTTCTGAAAATCATGTTTTTCTCACCGAATCCTACAGCAATTCATGAAAATACTGTCTTTCATTGTTTTTTTGTTTTTGTTTTTCAAAAAGTCCTACGCCACCTAAGTCGTCAAAAATGTTTGGTCCCTTGAGTGAAGACTTAACGAGGTTTTACTGTATTACAAAATGTTATAATCCTTTATAATACGTATATTCTCTGAATGAAAATCTTGACGTGAGATTTTCGTTGACCCCCCCCCTCTCCCCTGGTGAGATTTGGTGAAATTTTGCTGCGCCCGCCCTCCTTCTTTTGACCTCACCTAATTAATGGACGACCCCTTAATAAAAGTAAATACATTTCGTTATTTAAAATAAAAAGTTTTTAACGTTGATGCTAAGAATATTTTACCTTTATTATAAATATTTATTTAATGTAATTAAGTTAATTATTTCTTTGTGGTAAAGTAGACTAATTACAATAAATACTGTGTGAGAGGATGCTTCATTTCCAAAGCCTAAGGAGAAATTAAAGGATTTAGGAAATAGGATCTAACTTTATTTCCTAAATAAAGAAAAAATAAATGCGATGAATAACTACAATCCATTAAAAATTCCGATGTAGTAACGAAGTCAAAGTCAGCTTTAATTTGAAACCACTTGCGATATTATCTACCTACTTTCGGAGGATAATACATTGTTACGTTGTATGATTGTGTGTGGGTGTTCCTACGCCCTGTAATAACTAGAACCGTTGCACTGGATGGATCATCTTAAAATTTAGTATGCAAAACAGTGGTCGCTATTCCTTATGTGCTAAAATGCTATAGAAGAAGATAATTTATTTAACAAAATAAAACTTCTATTTAAATTTTCATTTAAATTCTACTTAAATTGTGAAACGGGGAAAAATCTTGAAATCGATATCTTCTCATTAACTTCGAACGAGCGAAGCCATGTGCTATTTTCAATAAAATGCAGTCATGACGTCATGCTAAGTATCAAAATATCTATTGTGCGCATGCGTGACCAATCTCAGCCGTGATTCTCTTTAGGTGCAATGATTTTTGTAGCGCACGAGATACTATAAGAAGGAGAGATCTTTCAGTACGTTACGAATCTCGCGCCTTTCGAGAAATATAGGTGTTGCCAACTCTCACTCTTATATGTAATTTACGAATATTAATTTGCATCCTAGAACATGACGAATGCGATGGACAGTCTTTTAAAGATGCTTTTTCAGAACGCAGGAAGAAAAATTAACAAAGTCTTTGTGCCATTTTGTTTATTTATTTGTTTTCTTTGGTCAGAAATTTCGGGTAAATAGAAGTAGCACATAGAAGAACATAGAAGAACTGATATTTTGAATGTGATTCAGACTGAACGACTACAAACGTTCTTACTTTTATGTTTAAATCTTTTCTATGTGGGTCTTTATTAAGAAACTAGCAGCAAAGCCTGTACGGATGACAGACATAAAAAAATCTGAAAAATCATTTTATTACCAACTATCAACTATAAATAAAATATCTCCTTATAAACTACATTTTTCGTAAAAAACAGCATTAGATGCTTCTATCAGATGTCCTTGATCTATTCGGTCAAGAATTTTGATTTTGACGTCGCAAGCACTACGTGCTCGAGAAATAGCAACATATAACTGTCCATGACTAAAAACAGGCT
>JAFIDM010016567.1:0-13404 GCA_023159025.1 Thereuonema tuberculata
GTGGAGACCTGGAAAAAAGACGACCATCCATTCTGTTCAAAAAACAACGAAATGTTGTATACATCCCAGTCCCTAAAAATGGAATCGGTAAGATTGAGCACTTTTCACAACTGACCTGTATCTTTTATCTCGGCAAAAGATTTAGCAAAAGCAGGTTTTGTTTCTATTCAATGTAATGATAAAGTGCAGTGTGTGTTTTGTAGGGGTATTATAGGCAGTTGGGAACGCCATGATTCCCCGATGTCTGAACATTGTAAATATTTCCCTGGTTGTCCGTTTGTCCGGGGTCTGGATGTTGGCAATATTGCAAACTTGTGAAGAGGAAAAAAAACAAAGATCCTCAACTTTTTTTGCATGTTACATCATGTCTTTCTTCATGTTTTGCATGTCACGACATGTATTTCCTGTTTTTTGCATGTCGTGACATGCATTTTTTCGCCAAAACAATACCGGCACCTGCACAGGGTAGGACGGACTTTTTTTTCCATCCCTCAACGTATTATTTTTTTTGATCTTATCGAAACAAAAAGAGATACATTTACAATGTCTGAATATGAATTCATTCATAGCCGGGAATTCAAATTTAAACACCCCTTCAATTGTATCTTGAGCGGGGCTAGTGGAACGGGTAAGACCGAGTTTTCAAAAAAGTTTCTAAAGTATAAAGAGGATATGATTGATCAACCTCCAACGGAGATTTATTGGCATTACGGTGTGCATCAGCCGTGGTTCAGTGAATTTACTGGGATGGTTAAATTTCAAGAGAGTGTACCTGACGTGAAAAAGTTTGATTCGGTCACTCCAAAATTAGTGATTATTGATGATTTGATGGGTGTAGACAATAATGCGCTTGAATCTTTATTTACTAAATACAGCCATCACAAAAATTGTAGCGTTATTTACATGGTTCAAAATTTATTTCATAAAGGTGGTGCCCACCGCACAATCAGCTTAAACACTCACTATTTTGTCCTCTTTAAAAACGTAAGGGATTTATCTCAGATAATGTTCTTTGCCAGACAATTATTTCCGAAAAATGAAAAATTTCTTGTGGAGGCCTACCGAGATGCAACACAGGAACCCTATTCCTATTTGTTATTGGATTTGAAACCCAACACTATGGAGGGGGTGCGTTTCCGCACTGGAATATTTCCTGACGAGTCATTGGGTATTTATCGACCAATCAGAAAATAGCTTTTGAAATCGTTAGGAATATTATTAGCGAAAAAAATGAAACCGGTCGAGGCGAGAGAAAAAATTTTTGGAATGGGATATGGAAATGGACAGTCAGAGAGATGGCACCTTCGAAGCGGGCTCCTCATAGACTTGTGAAATACGGACGTATTTTACAGGCAATTCCTCAATTTTCACCTCGCCAAATTAGAGCAGTTATCAAAGAAGGTAATCCCGACTTTATTCGTTGTTTATCCGAATGTGTGGGTAATGTTTTGCGTGGGAACGTTCCTGTGACCCCCTATCAAAAACGAAAACTATCTTGTCACAAGAAAACACTTAGGTTGATTGGCACATCAAAATTACCCATTCACAAAAAAAAGTCAATTCTCGTACAGAAAGGTTCGGGACTTTTACCCTTCATCATTCCCGCTCTGGCAGGACTATTCGGTGGCATGCTCGGTAGCAATCGATGAAGGAATGGAACACGGTAAAAAATTTGTTGTTTTACCAGAAGATCTCGCCTCACAAATGCTGAGAGGGTCCACACAAAAATACGACCCGTCTCAAAATATTATACAGAAACTATCCTCTTTGGAAAAAGAACTTGATCATCTTTTAAACGATAGCGCCTTACCGAATGATTTAAAAATTAAATTAGTTAATAATATACAGCAGCGTTTTCAAACATTTTATAATCAGAACAAAAGCAGACTGCACGAACCTGTTTTACAGTCAATGACCGCGAATGTGACGTCAGACAGTGCCGACGTGAAAACCGATACGCCACAGGAAAAAAAAGAAATTCAAACTCCGTCAGGTGTTAGTTGGGAAGATGCGGTTTTGACTAGCATGCCTACATTCTATCTGCCTTTTGCAAAAAAATTGTTGGAACGTTTTAAAGCACTGCCCAACGCGGGATGGGATTCTAAAACGGGAGAATTGATGATTCGAGGTGAAAACATTTCTCAAAGTAGTATTTTTGATTTAATGAATCATTTGGTGAAGCAGAGCAAAAGAACCCCGATTGGCTGGATTCAATTCCGTAATCTTTTAACTTCCATTCCGTTATCAAAAGAGGACGTCCCAAACAATAAACAGTGGAAAATTATTTCAAAATTACAAGTTCCCACAGCCAAAAAGAAAAACGGAAATTCAAAAATACGAGTACAGTCAGGGCAGGGAAAATGGCAGTCTTATCCTCAGCTGTGGAAAAATTATTGAGATCAATTTATTTCGATCCAAAACATCCAGCATCATTTGACGGAGTACAAAAATTATACAGGGCGGCCAAACAGCGAAATGAATCCGTTACCCTGATTCAAGTTAAACAATGGTTGAAAAGACATGATAACTACACTCTTTTTAAACCGGCTCGGAAAAATTTCCCGCGTGGAAAAACGAAAGTGTCCGTTATGAACGAACAGTGGCAGGCAGATCTTATTGATATGCAAAAACAGGCAAAATTTAATGACGGCTTTCGATTTTTACTCGTCGTCATAGACATTCTATCGAAACGCGCTTTTGTAGTACCGTTGAAAAACAAAACCGGAGTTAGTATAACCAAAGCCTTTGAGCATCTTTTTAAGACGGAGGACGTTGACCCGCCTGATCGTTTACAAACCGATAAAGGGCGTGAATTTGTCAACAAAACCTTTCAGACATTTCTAAAAGAACACAATGTTCACTTTTTTACATCACAAGATCCAGTTGTTAAAGCTTCAGTTGCCGAAAGATTTGTGAGAACGTTTCGGTCAAAACTTTTCAAATATTTTCATTTTACTGGCTCTTTTCGCTATGTTGATGCTTTAAAAGATTTGGTGGATGCCTATAATAACAGTTTTCATTCGAGTATTGGTATGGCCCCAAACGATGTAACCGGTTCGAACCAGCATCTTGTATGGCAGCGCCTCTACGGAAAAACTCCGAATACGTCACGACGAAGACCGCCAAACGTGTCATTTAAGACAGGTCAGCAGGTACGTATTAGTTCGGCAAGACGATCATTCCAAAAGGCGTTCGAGGGTTTACGGACTCCTGAAATTTTTACAGTTTCAGAGATTGTATCAAAGAGAAGCCCGCAAGTGTATCGTTTGAAAGACGGGTCGGGTGAACCAATACGTGGAACTTTTTACCCTTGGGAATTACAATCTATTGAAAAAGGCGAAGATAGTTTCTATCCCATTGAGAAAATTCTTAAGGAAAAAGGACGAGGAAATAAGAAGGAATATTTAGTTCGCTGGCAGGGATACAGTCCCGCTTTCGATAGCTGGGTTAAAATTGGGGATTTACAGCATATTTCCAGTACCTAAACAACAAAAAATGGATGAATTTTATCTGACACTTCCGAGCAATTCAAGCACGTCCTTTTTTCCGAAAAATACAATTTCCACTTTCACAACCAAACTACCAAAAAGATTTGAATTAAAAGAACCCTACGAATGTGCCCTGGCCGAAGTTAGTTATCAACACAGTTGGTACAACATAAGCGGTAATGATGGCGTGTTTCGAGTTATAAGTTATCCCTCTTTCCGCGTTACCATTCCATTAAAACCACAGTTTAAAAGCGCTGACAAATTCATTCGTAAAATTACAGCCAGTATTCAAGAACATCCCATAGAAAAACTTTCCAACGAGGTAATGTTTTTGCTAGTTTTCAATCGTGTTATCGTTTCCCTACCGCGCGGAGCAGAAATTCGAATGTGTCTACCTCTGGCTCAGTTGTTAGGTTTTACTCAGCCTGATCTTTTACGAGTGTCGGATGAGGAAAATTCAAAGCAAACATTGGTTGTATTTAAAGAAAGTACAACAGCCAAAGACACACCTATCTTTACAGATATAGATCTTTCGAAAGCCCCCTTTTTTTTCGACTTTGAATTAAAAGAAGCAAGTTCTTCGGTCATTAACGAATTCACAATTCCTCAGGGATATTATTCGAATGCAGCACACCTAACTCAGTTAATGTCAGCTCGTATTAAGGATCGTTTTCGTTACGAGGAGGAAAGAACGCCGGTTCAATTCACCTACAATAATATCACTCATAGAATCACTCTTGAAATAACAGGTTATTTTAAAGTAATTTTAACTCGCGAATTATCTGAACTGTTAGGTTTTCTCGGCCAGACAGAATTCCTTCAAACCATAGAGGCTGGCTCGGTCATTGACTTGAACGGGGGTTTTTATTCCATTTATATATATTCAGATCTGATTGACAATTCAATTGTTGGCGATGTAATGGCCCCCCTTTTACGTACGGTGCAAATTCGTGGCAAAGATGGTGACTTGATAACAGAGTCCTATACCAATTTGTTTTATAGACCCCCTATTGCGTCATTCATTCGATACAATTACAATATATTTGAGAAATGACATTGGCCTTCCCGTGGCTTTCCAGAGGGGAAGAACTACATTAACCCTGCATTTTCGTAAAATACGACAGTAAGAAGTAAAGCCAACAAAACATTTTGATTGGTGAAAAAAAAAACTCCAACCCTAAAAAAACGCCACCAAAAAACAGCTTCAGCAGACATTGAAAGACGTAACTTCCGGCCACACAGGAAGTGGAGCTGGACTTGGTAGGTTGTATGGCAAGCGCAAGTAGCTCAGTGCATTCACCGACCAATCCGGTGATAGGTCATTGTCAAGGACGGTCGTTGATGCAGGGAGAAAAAGAAGGAAAACAACGGTAACAGTGCATCGGCAGCGTTCTCATACCACCACCGCCACCAAAAGAAAGCAGAAAAAGAAGACTACATCCAAAAAAGTAAAAAGAAAAATTCAAAAAAACAACAGCGAGGGCAATCTCCAAAGGACATTTTTGATTCCTGAAAAACGAAATGGCTGGTGAGGGACAATTAATTCATTGCAAGTCTGAGGAGAGTTTTAAAAACGAATTAGATCTTTTCACTCTCCCTCCAACACAGGTCGTTATTCAGAATGGAGCCGACGTTGAATATCACCCGATTGCCTCCATCACCGAAACGGGACCCATTGAATTCGTGATCGCCGGTGCTGGCGAGGAATATTTGGACTTATCAAAAACTCTCCTCAGTGTGCGTCTGAAAATAGTGAAAGGTGGTGATTTGACACCCATAGGGGAAGGAGACAAGATCAGCACAGTTAATCTAATACTTCATTCACTATTCACTCAAGTCGATGTCTACTTGGGTGATAAACTTGTTTCTGCCTCGGACAATTGCTACCCCTATCGTGCTTACATCGAATCCTTTTTAAATTACAGCCTCAACAGTAAAAAGACTCTGCTATCTGTTGCCGGTTGGTACGAAGACAAGGCGGGTCAATTCAACGACCTCGATCCGCTCGCAGCCAATAGCAATCCAGGACTCAAAGAACGTCACTCGCTCGAGAGTGGTGGAAACACGGTCGAACTGCAGGGTAGTCTTCACGGTGATATCTTCAGACAGAACAAACTGATTCTTAACAAGGTGAACGTTCGAGTCCGTCTGATTCGAAGTAAGAATCAGTTTGTGCTCCTATCGCCAGATGAAAAAGCCGATTACAAAGTGGTCATCGAAAGTGCTTCCCTACATGTGCGAAAAGTGAATGTTATTCCAACAGTTCAAATTGCCCATACGAGAATTTTGAACTCTATACCTGCCAAGTACCCCATTACCCGTGTCGAATGCAAAATCTTTTCCATCCCGACTGGTAGTCTTCAGGGAAACCTCGACAATGCCTTCATCGGACAAATTCCCAAGAGAATTATCTTGGGTTTAGTGAAAAACAGTGCCTTCAATGGATCTTACAAGGAGAATCCGTTCTTGTTTCATCATTTCAACGTGAATCACCTTGTGTTATCAGTGGACGGTCGAAACGTTCCCAGTCAACCGTTCCGACCCGATTATGATAAAAAACTCTATGCCAGAAATTATCTCTCTCTGTTAACTACAACGGGACGGTACCTGGACGATGCAGGACTGGGAATTGACTATAAATCTTATTCCGAGGGATCAACCTTATACGGATTTGACTTATCGCCTGACCTGGCAGGTGGTAGTGAACATTTTCAATTGACCGAGCACGGTACAGTCCGTATAGACGTACGATTCAAAGTTCCACTGGAACACACGGTGAATGTGTTTGTGTATGCCGAATTCCAAAAAATCATTGAAATAGACAATAGCAGAAACATCTTAATGGACTAAAAAAAAGAAAAGAAAAATGAACACATTACAAATCAGTTCTCTGTTAAGTTTGCATCCCGAGACGAGCAGCAAATTTGGGGGAGTATACGCTTGCGATAGACTTCCAGTAAAGGCTTTACACCAGGCGTATGTTGTGAACTTGGACAATCATTCAAAGCCGGGTTCTCATTGGGTCGCCCTGTATTTCCAACCACGAACATCAAGTGTGTATTACTTTGATTCCTACGGTAATCCAATACGTAATCCTTTCATTAGACAATTTATTTGGAAAAACGCAAAACGACTTCCAGAAAGTCGTGTTGTTATTCAGGGACCTTATACCCAAACTTGCGGTGCCTACTGCATTTATTTTATACTACTTATGACTCGTGGATTTTCTTATAGCGAGTTTCTCGACATGTTCACACCGAGAAAAGACATTAACGATTTTATCTTATTCAATAGACTTAGAGAACATTTCGGTGAACAACTTCGTGAAATTCGAAGAAATCAGCCCGTGGTCTGTTCCACAACCCAATCGTGTAAGGCCTTACTGAGTCTATCACCATCTGATGATAAAGAAAAGAAACAGTAAAAAAAGAAAAGAAAAAAAGACAATGTAAAAATGATGTGATAATTTTTTGTACTTATTCTTTTTTTGGGGGAAAAAGGTTAATAAATTCTGGTGTTGGTTGTATAAATATATTCATGTAATATTCACGTTGTCATGTATTACAATTTGTTATTTTTTTCTTGTAGAAAAGAAAAAAATGGATGAGTTATTTTACTCTCTAGTCCATTTTTTTAGATTTAGATAAGTAGAAAATAGTACAATTCCAATTTTTCCCCTTTTTTTTTACACTATTTCTGTAAATTTTTGTAAAAAAGAAAAAATGGTGAAAAGGGTTTTTCCAATTGGTGAAGGGTTATTTTTTAACATTTACTGAAAGAAAAATGTTCTTTTTTTGATAATTTGGCATTAAATTTACACTCATTCATTCATGTTATTAAAAAAAGTTCGATGAACCGTACCATGTAATTCATTCATTCATTCATTCATGTAAAAAAAAGGTTCAATGAACCAAACCATGTTACAGTCATTGTGAAAAAAATAATAAAACAAATTGAAGGCAATTCTCTTTCTCCATGTCTCTGTTGTGATTTCCTTCTTGTAAAAAAATTAAAACCTCCTTAAGAAAGAAAAAGATAAAATAAAAAAAACGTTCAACATACAAAAAAACTTAATAAAAACCACTAAAAAACACAACAACATCACAAAAAATACAAAAAACCATCAAAACATCCCCCCAACACAACTTAAATCAACCTTACCGCAACGTCACAACGAACTCAACCATACAGCCTCATCCCTACCCTCCCCTTCCTCAAACACAATTTCAACAAAAAACAAGTCCTAAAACCACTTAAAAACAACAAAATCACCAACAAAAACAAAAAATAATCCAAAAACCAACAAAAACAACCATCCCCTCCACAAAAATCCAACCACCCATCCCCCCCTCCAACCAAAACAAAAAACACGTCTCAAGTGTCCCACGGACATACGCTATAAGTGTCCCCTACCACTACTTGTTTTCTAGTTCTAATATATTATCAGATATGGTAATCACATCATCCGTGAATTATAAGTTACTTACATATTTTCCATCTCTTCCTCTCTCCTCCCACTCTATCTCTCCCTATATTTCTTCTTTCCAATATTGTTGTTAAAGTTTGGGGATCTTCCTGTTAAACTCTTCCATTTCATTTTGTTTTTATTTTATTATTATCAAGTTCTATAGCTGATGTGCTATTCTGATAGATATCGCTTAATATATTTATATAGTCTATTTCTATTCCCAGTATCTTAAGTATTTTTATTATTTCTTCTACATCTAGAAGATCAAAAGTTGTTTATTTTTTCTTTTTTTTTTATCAATGAAGGCCAACTCCATAGGAATTTGGAATTCATTAGTTTTTTCCTATTAACTGATCTATACTGAAGCTTTGAGGGATGTCAAATCTCCCTTCAAACGACAATTTTGTGCAGCAATATTCGTTAGGGGCTTAACAGTTTGTTTTTTGATAAGTCGTCAAATTTTAGCAGACCGAATTTAGTCGTTCAAATCACTCGTCAACTTCCATCAGCCACCGCGCCGTTCACTTTCTTCAAGATGGCTGACTTTGGCTCCGATTGAAACCGACTCCTGTGATTTTGACGATTTATTAGAGGTATTTTTTTTCCATTAAAGTTAAGAAAATAATGTAAATTACATTTAAAATTCCTTTGAAGGTTCTTGCCTTAACAATTCTTGTTTTCAAGAAAAAAATTCTGCCCACATATTTTTTCTTCTCCATGGAAGCTTCATTTTGAAATGTACTTGTGTCTACGAAAAGTCACCCGGAAATTACGTAAAATGTTATTAACCAATCACAGCTAATTTTAGAAATAATATACGCTATCATCAGTGAAATTTTGTCAAATTGTGTTTCGTGCACATAAATATTTATTTGGAGACTGGTGAAGATGAATGGTTCATCAGTTGACAACTGATTGAACAGAGCGTTGGTGCACTCCGCCCTAAGAGAATGGATTTTGTCAATGGTTGAGTAACTAGATCTGAAACCTGCTTTGTCTCTAGTGAGATTTTCATCTAGAATCTGGGTAATTCTATTTGTAATTATTTTCATGAATAATTTGGATATGTTTGAAAGAAGAGTTTTGGGTCTGTAGTTTTCGAGAATTTTTCTGTCCCCATTTTTTTTTTATGTAATAAAATAATGTTTTCATTTTTCCATTCTTTTGGACCTTTGCCCAACTTTAAATATTCACTGAATAAAACTGAGAGAGAGGGATTAAAGGATACTTTTAAGCCTCCCTCTTTAAGCAGTCCATTCGTTATTGCCTCAGGTCTAGGGATTATTCTTTTTTTGTTTGTCATAAATGTACTAAGTCTGTTATCTAATACTGATATATTAGAATTTTTGCACTCTTTCATCATTTGTATTTATCAAAATCTACTCTTAATTTTATCGCAATATCTGATTGATAATAGATCTTTAAAGAATTTCCTCAGGATTTCTTTTCTTTCTGTGATGTTTCTTATTTTCATCTTCTATTATTTGATGTTTCCTATGGTTTATTTTCTTTTAATACTAGAGGAGTTTTCTAAAGCTTTTTTTTATCGTTTTTGATGATACAGGGTGAACAATGTAAGACCGGTCCGTCTCAGCTGGTTTGTGCTGCCGCCTATCGGTTGTAGTTGTAGCTATCGATTGTTTCCAGTCCCTCTGCACTCAGGCGGAAAAGAAATGGAAACGCAAAAGCTTCTTTAAAGCTCAATTTGATTCGTGGAAGTTGACTTGTTTATTCTTATAAAAGATGTTGGAAGTGACGTGGTTTCAAATTGTAAAGAATGGAGTATCTTTCAACACGATGTGTATTTTACATCCTTTTGTTGTGTTAACCTACAATAAACAATCGATAGTAGAGCTACAACTGCAACCGATAATTGGCAGCACAGACCAACTGAGGCTTTAAGTTGCTCACCCTGTATATGTTATTATATCCTAATGTCTTCCCTATTTTATTTATTATTTTATTGAGTTCTATAGACTCGACATTACATTTCCTGTGTTGTCTTTTTCATCTGTTTCCTTCTTTTTTTTAAATTCAGAGCAGTTTGATTAAATTTTGTTTCTATTTTCTGATGTATCTCCTGCAACCTACAGTACATAGCTGTGTGGTTCTGTAACTCAAGGGTTGTATTTGTCTATGTTATTCTCTGGGTATTACTAAGGTAGTTTTTTTTTATGGATTCCTTTCTTCTGGCTCTTAGATTTTCAGTTCATTCTTTAATTATTCTTTTTGATCTTTAGCTTTAATCTTTCTTTCTTATACAGCTTAATATAACCTACATCAATAATTGAATCCGGAGAAATTTTTATAAAGAAATCTATTTCATTTTATTTATTGTTTTGGAATGAAATACAAGTCGATTTTCTTTTTTCTCTTTATTTGAAAAAGTATTCATAATTTTAAGATTTCTTGATTCTGAATATTCGACAAGCATTTCCCCTCTCTTATTTCATTGTCAATTCCATGGTTTCAGCAGAATTAAGTTTTTGTCTTATCTTGGCATTAAAGTGTATCATTATTATTTGGTGGCGATGTTTGCTTGATCAAGTATTTTATTGACATCTTCGTAGAACTTTTCTGTTTCTTCATCAGCGTAAGAGGATGTGGGCTCATATATTGAAGTGATTTGTATAATTTGAGTTTAGTGAGATTATTATTTAAACTAGCAGCAAAGCCTGTCGGACGACAGGCATAAAAAAATCTGAAAAATCATTTTATTATCAACTATCAAAGATAAAGTAAATGTAATCTAAATACTGCGCTAACTTGTGAACGAAGCTTCTACGGCAAAAATGGTTTTGAGTTTCGAAATCAGCGTAAACAATTGAATAAGTATGCCACATTTCATTAAAATGGATGCAGTGGTAACAAAATTATTTGGTTTTGTTAGAATTTCAGTTGTCGAGGGCATTTCCCAAGAATAAAATTTCATGGAAACAACATGGAATGACAAAATGAACTAATATTTTCAGCCAATTTGAGTACCCTTGATTCAATGGTATCATTGAGAACCGTTGCATCTATCTTAATAGCTTAATTATTCGAGTTACAGACAGCTTATTGTGCTTTAATTCTCTGACAATTTGTAGATTTTTTAATTATCTTTCTTCAAGTAATTTAATAATAATGCATTGTTCCATTACAATATTAAATAATGTAGATGTCGAATTGTTTCCTATTAATGATTGTATAATAGCAACCAAACTCACCTTTGTATAATCTAAATACTGCGCTAACTTGTGAACGAAGCTTCTATGGCAAAAATGATTTTCAGTTTCAAAATCAGCGTAAAAAACTGAGTAAATATGCCAAATTTCATTAAAATCGGTGCAGTGGTATTTTAATTATATCGAGTTACAGACAGACCTTTGTATAATCTAAATACTGCGCTAACTTGTGAACGAAGCTTCTACGGCAAAAATGGTTTTGAGTTTCAAAATCAGCTTATAAAAGTGAGTAAGTGTGCCAAATTTCATTAAAATCGGTGCAGTGGTAACAAAATTATATCGAGTTACGGACAGACAGACAGACGAACTTAGCCAATTATATAAGTTGATTATTCTTTCTGAGTGGTATTTTCATATTGTCTTCATATGATTTACGAATTAAAAATCCGGTTCCGTGTTTGGACTGAGTTTCTATGAATGAGTATGATGAATATATTTCCACTTCTTAGTTTTATGATTTATTTTTTTTCCTGTTCTACAATGTTCACATTTTCTCAGAATGTTGCACCTCACACCTTCAAGCTTTTTTCTCCAGTCAGATGACTTTTCTCATCTGCCAGTCGTAAGTTAACGTTTTATATATATATATATATATATATATCGAATGGCCAAACTCGAATGATGCATAATTTCATCATGATTATTTGGTAATTTATATTTCAGAAATCTGTCCGGCTTAGTTATATGTTTAGTAATATAAGTTAATTTTATTCTTATATTCTTTACGCTCTAAATTTTCTAAATTGCAAATGATTAATTGAAATCTTTGCTTCGCTATTTTAAAAATTTTTCTTAATAAGTTACATGAAATTATTAAAAATAAAATTAATCCTGATTTTTATTGGCTTATTCATAACCATGATGAAGTTATCAAATATGTAAATAATAATAAAATTTTTAATATCATTACTGCAGATTTTGAAAATTTATTTACAAATATACCTTTAGATTCTTTACTACAACAAATAAAATTTTTAATTTCAGAATTTAATATAACTAGTCTATTTAATATTTCTATTGAAGTATTTCTTAATTTTCTTCAATTTAATTTATATAATAATTATATTGAATTTGATGATGAAATATATTCCCAAATTAAAGGTATTGGAATGGGAGTAAATTATAGTAGCATTCTTGCTAATTTATTTTTATTGGCTTACGAATATCAATTCTGTACTAATTCCCCTTTCCAATTTAAAATTTATAGATATATAGATGATTTAATTATATTTAATACTAACTTTAAAATTGATTATATAGAAGATAAAATTTATAAAAATATTATTAACTTACAACAAACTAATATTAATTCTGAATTTGTTGATTTTTTAGATTTACGAATATATTATCATCTACAAATTCCATATATTCAACTATTTAATAAAACATTTTTATTTCCTTTCAAGATAAATAGATTTCATAAATTTACAAGTAATGTGAGTTTAAATTTGTTTAAAAATATTTTCATACAAGAACTGAGAAGATATCTTATTGTTAATTCTAAATTGGAGGATTTTTTAAATAATTTAACCTATCTTATCAATGAATTTACAAATAATAATTTTCCAAATAAAGTATTAAATACTTATATTTTACAATTTCAGAAAAAATTTAAATTTCAAATTTATAAAAAATATAAAGTTAAATATATTCATAATTTTATTTAATCATTTTATTCTTCTAAATAGGACTTGTTAAATTATAATCATATAAGTTATCTTATGACGATTCAAAATTAAATCCTTTATTTAAGGAAGTTTTGCGTTTGACTTGATAACTGTCATCTATTTAATTTTTAATTTTACATTTTTTTTTTTTTTTTTTTTTTTTTTTTTTTTATTATTATTTTTTTTTATTTTTTTTTTTTTTTTTTTTTATTTTAAATATATATATATAAAAATATAAAAAACAATAAAAATTAAAAAATAATACAAAAGAAATTAAAAAAAGTATTAAAAAAGAAAACTTAAAAAAGAATATTTACAATAAGAAAGAGCAAATTTCTTAAATTAATGCGCTTTTGTGACTTCCAAATTTATTTTAGTTTCAAAATTTAACACCAGATGCCGCTGATGAAGTGAATGTTATATTCGAAGCCGATACATTCGCAGAAACAGATTTTTGAAATTATTTGGTAATTTATATTTCAGAAATCTGTCCGGCTTAGTTATATATATATATATATGTACAGTAAAAACTCGTTTATACGTAACCCAATTGT
>JAFIDM010016568.1:0-13404 GCA_023159025.1 Thereuonema tuberculata
GTGAAAACTAGTTAAAAAAAACAATCAGCTGTCTCTCTCTCTCTTTTAAATTTCCTTTTTATAATATTTGAGTATTTTTTTTTATTACGACTACACAGTATTTCCTTCCCTACCTCATCTTCTTCCATATCTTAATCATTCCTGAAGTCTACATGATAGCAGTTATTCATAACAAATAATAAAACAAATCAATTTAATAAATAAAGTTAATAATTTAAAATAAAGTTTATATTAAAATTTACAAAAATAATATGGATAAGACCAGGATATAAGAAATTACATTAATACAGGATGGCAAGAAATAAAATTCGCTATGAAACACACTGTATAGTGAAGACGGTTGTACAAAAAACAATAAATATTCTTAAATATACATATAATCAAAGAGTCGTGCTGGCGTGGCCGTGCTTCTCGGCGGCGGTCTGCCGTGGCGACCAGTGCGCCAATACCTGGGTTCGAATCCCGGCAGTGGCTTGGCTGTTTCAATTTCCTTTCCTCTGCTGTTCGCCTCTTCTTCGCTTTCTCTTCTGTCTGACGTCATTCCTTAATGGCGTCATGGGGCAGGCAACAGGAAACCACCCCAGTATTTTTCCCCAGGCATTTCTGGGAATTCCATAGAATTGGACCTGTCTCCGGACATAATACTATGGATGGATATTCAAAGATTTTTTTTTTCTTATACAAGCATAAAAAGGCAAATAAAAAGCTTAAGATTGAAAATTAAATAAAGGCATCTAAGAAAAATGAGTAAAAGTTTGAAACGGGAAGAAATTGTAATGAAATGTTTTGATAATATACAGAGCGAGAGAGTGAATGAATATGGAAAGTATGAGAAATAAATGAATAATAAAAAAAAAAAGATTATCAAAGAATTCTAATAAAAATAAAGACAACTGGGATTCATTGGAGACTCTGAGGAAACAACAGAATGAGTTAAATTAAGGGTGAGAGTGTTCAAGGTCATTCTTATGTCATCTTTTTGACTGAAAAAAGAAAAAGAAATACAGTCTTTTAGTCTCACTTATACGAATATGAGGGGAAACAAAAATTATTCGTATAAGTGAATATTTCGTGTAAGAGAATTACATATAGGGCTATGGGGGTTTCGCCGGGGAATGAGAAATTCTTTGTATAACTGAATGTTTGATATAAGTGAGACTTCACTGTATGTAGATATGGTAGATTAGCGAAAGACCAAGCACAATAATAATAGTAGTAATCATTTATAGTAAAAAGACAAATGTTTCTTACAATTAATTCCATTTTTGCTATTTTAGTATTCTTCTGTTTTGTTTTGTTTTTTTTTTTGTTTTTTAATTTGTATTTTTTTTTTGTTTATTTTTTTACTAAACACGAGTCTTAATCTTGTTCTTTTTATCTTCAGTTTTTCTTTTTCTTTATTCTCTGAAATTTCGTGTCCTAAATTTATCTGAAAACAAATTCATCATTTTATTATGTAAATAGAACAGTTTGACTTTATATGTTATTGATATTAGTCCAAACAAAAAAAAAAGTCATGCTTTAAATGTATAGTTTATATTTTTGTGACAAGTCAAGAATATTTTAGTTACAGATCTGTTCTCAAAGTTTCCTGTATAGAAGAACCTGGAACTAAAACGCACGTAAATAATTCATTTCCTTTATTAAGACCTTGACCATTTGACTATTTTGAACCCACTGAAACTGGAGGAATATTTCTGTTTCGGTTTAGCAGGAATTAATTATCTGAATTACCAATTGAAGGTAAGTTAACATAATTTATGTTCTTACTTACAATTCTAAGCATTTAGTGGCTCAAATAAGTTATATAATATTAGATTAATACACGATTTACATACAAATGTAGAAATGTAAAAGATTCAGGTAACAATGATAAAATCTTTTAGTATTTAATAATATCTTTGTTTAATATAACAATTACATGGTTGTTGAAATAATTAAAACTATTGATACATCGGAAGCGCAGTGGTGCCTGGCTGATAATCACCAACGAGCGTGAAATAACTGTTCCAGGATGTCTCGTGTAAATAATTTGGTCTCATCCATTGTTATAATTAAAATAATTGTTTTTAATTATTTTTGAGATTATTTGTGAATAATAAATAATGTTTCATTGCTTACTTGTCTAAGAACAATAATATTATCATCATTATTTATTTGCTTCAATAATGACACAAAACGCCTACTTGCACAAGAAAAAACAAAACAAGGTATTTCCACTTATAAACTAAACCTACCAGCAGTTAAAGAGAATGGTTTGTGTTCAAGTGGCGAAATTCAAAAAAAGAGGATAATTAAAAATTATTCATTCTCCTGTGTTTAAAATGAAAAGTAAAAAAAGTTGGAAAGATATTTCTGAAAAATATTACCAAAAAATCACTTCGTAAATTTTCAGATCAGCAAATTTAATGAATCTTATATCTGACAACTGACGTCTTTTTTTAAAAAATGCCGTAATACCAATCAAAACAAATTAACAACGTTTCGACAATTTTATTTTCTATATTTTTGGTTTTCCAAGAAATCAATTTCAAATTATATAATAAAATCACAAATAGCAATGAAATAATAATTGTCCAATTCTAGTTTTTATATTTTAATTTTATAATTTTATCAGAATAATATTTTTATTTATTTTTGTATATTGTCATCTTTACCAATAGTCATGAGATCCATAACAAAACCATTAAATTTTCAATTTTTTTTATTGTTTCAATTTTTTGTGACTTGAATTGAATAGATGTGAAGTAAAACTCAGATCCCGATATCTTAAGTTTATTAATTATTATTAAATTATTAATTCAAAAAGATAAATTTTAAAGAATTTGAAACAACTTTAAGGAGAATCATAAAATGGTTTGAAAATTATAAAAGCACACTTTCATACTTTATTTATAAATAGATACTTTTCTTCTAAAATATCAGTTATTAAAAATAACATCTTTATAATTACTTCAAAAGGTCTCTCAAAAAGGGATGGTTACTATATCTTACGTAACAATATTTTCCAATATTTGATATATAATAAAATTTCCTTACTGATAAGATCAATAACTAGCTATTGCAGTAAATAGGCCTATATCAATAAATTTTAGCTTTATGCATTGAATCTTAACATAGCATTTACTTAATAAATTGTCTATGCATTAGCAGTAGCACTTAAATAATTCATAAATGTATTTAAATTTAAATATTAATATCAACTTTTACTTGGAATTAACAACTTTATTTTAGTTTCGGCAACAACTTTTTTATTATAATAATACAAGAAATTAACAGCATTGTATATATTTTCAATGAAATGTTCCCTATAAAGTCGTGAAGAGGTTTTTATTGATTCTAAAGAATTAAATTCAGATATTAATAATTGGATATACTTATATATACAGGGTGATTCAAAATTCCCTGTACAAACTTTAAAGATAGGTCAGGAATACAAAAACAAACTGTATTCATAGAGGAACGTATGTCCGCAAAACTCATGTTTACGTCGCTCGTTGCCGACCACAATCATGCTTGTTTCAGTCGAATGATGTAGTTTCACACAATCTCTCGTTCAAAAGGACAAACGTTTGATGATTGGGCACATGTCTGTTAGGGAACCGTTCACGATACAATCATACTCCGGCTCGTCCGTTTCCCTTCGCTGCCCCGTTGTCTAGGGGCATATCTGCCCTCTCACCATTAGTGAAGGGATATATCCTACTCTTAAAAACTCAACGTCTGAAATGATGATGGTTCACACTGCTCTTTAGCACATTCGGGTGGAGTCTGCGGACATATCTTTCTACTATGAATAAGGTTTATTTTTGTATTCCTAATCTACCTTTTAAAGTTTGTACAGGAAATTTTGAATCCTTTAATTATATTAAACTAAACTTGCAAATATATTAAACTAAATAAAAAGTACGGAATGAGAAAACTTGCGAATACTTGGGTAAGCGAGAAAAAAAATTGTTATACTAATTTATTTTACGCCGCTGAAGAAGAAAAGATAAATTGGCCATATCTTCACAGAAACAAAGATATGGTTTTCGTATTGACATTTTTCAAATTCCACATCAATGTCCGGCTATGTATACATTAGTAATGTAAGTTAATTTCATTCTTATATTCTACAATATTCTAAATTGCTAAAGATTGCTTAAAATCTTTGCTTTGCGAAATTCGAAGGGTCAGTTATATTATACATATATATACAATATTTAATGTTGTCTGCTGAAGACTTAGTTCGGCTCTCAAGAGCTGGTTAAAAATTTTGAAAATCGGCGAGCCGGTTGTTAAAACTTTACCAGATACAGTCTATCGAATATCAATCAGTCGAACCTATCAGTCAATGTATATATGCTTCCATTTAAGCGAAATGTTTTTGTTTATTGTTTCAATTACAGAAACTTACTACATGTGACACTTAAATAGTTAAGCTTGAATACGTTACGTCGCTACAGAATATAAATAGAATTCTAGTATACTCAGTGTGCTAGTGTGTTCACCAATCAGGGCTTCCTGACTTGAATATTAACAACCTGTATTGCAAAATAAGCTACTTAGTGGCTACTTCGGACAAATGTCTGAAAGCTTCATTATTATGATCATTATTTATGATTTTGAAAAATAAGAATGTAAGTATCTAGCAATTATTAGATCATTTCTTTTATTCCTCGAGCGTAGTACAGAGACCTAATTGAAAATATCTCTTTAATCAGAAAAGACTTTGTATTGAATTATAATAATAAAATGTTATTTTATTATTGCAATTGATAATTATTAGAACTTCAAAAATGTTTATATATATAGGGTGTCTATAATTAAAGTTCCCCTATTCCACGCCCGCACTCTATCGGAATAGCACCAAATTTGCAGTGTGGCGTAACGACGCAATGGGAAGGATATTCATTGAAAAAAAAATTGGTTTCAAAAACCCATCACCAGAGACGTTTGTAGGCGTGTATGGTATCAGAAATGCAAATTTCCGTTAGACGTCATCCCTTGTATCACTATTTAAGCAACAGTCTCACATCCATTTTCATTCGCATTTTGCGTTCAACTCAAAATGAAGTTAAGTTCACGAGAACATGGATTACTTGTCAAATTGTTTTACCTAAAAATGAATTCTATACCAGAAGCTTTGAGGTAGTTTAGTTCATTTAAAGTTCCTTACTTGGTCCAATGACTGCGAATATATTACGAAAAATGATCCTCAAATTCGACGAAACAGTGTCTTTGAATGTGAATGCCGGAAAAGGACGAAATCCAGTTGCAGCGCAGGTTGTTGACGATGTAGCGACCAAAGCGGAAGAGGACATGATGTCAAATGTCAGGGCCAGCGTCAGTGTATGGTGCGTTGCACATTCGTTGAATTAGCCTGTTGCCACGGTCCACAAAATTGTTCTGAACATTATGCACTACTATCCTTACAAAATTTCTCACGTTCAACAACTGCTGCTTCTTGATCAGCGTCAACGAGACATTCGCGCTGCAGTTCTTAGCTCAGATTGAGGATCATTCTTTCCGAAAATTCGCTATATATTTTAATAAATATTTATGTATCATAAAGATGGTGTAGAATTATTTTTCTTAAAATCATGAAAAGGAAGGAACTGAAGAGTTAGTACGGTACTAAAATTCACTTGAAAACTTTCCCAGTTGGTATAAAATTCACTTGATAGGTATAACGTAATATTACTCGGAGAATATAAGACTTCCAAGACCTTTCTCCCCTTCTCCACAACCCTATCACTTCAAACCTTCCCCAGTTCCTAAAACAATCATGTGATGTTTAATTATTTGATAGGCTATCATTCTAAAGAATTGAGGAAGTGAATATTAAACATGTGTTGGTATCACTTAACTAATATCATTTGGATAAAGATAACATTTCAATTGTTTATTAATCCAGAAATTTGTTGAAATAAGAATAAAATAAAATTCTAAAAGTACAGGGTTATTCGAAATGTACTCTCTGGTTTCCAAACATTGTGTTTATTGCAGACTAATACTAACATACAGTGTAAGGTATATTTGCAGGAAAATTCTGAAAGTTGAGTTTGCGACATTCAGGGATGCTCGATGTGACTTCCTCGAGTGACACGACAGATATCATTGCGACATTCTAACTCTCCCAAAACACGGTGCAGCATGTCCGAATCGATGGAGGAGACGGCAGACTTAATGCGATCCCGTAGTTCAATGAAAATGGCTGGTAATGGCGGCAGGCACACGTGATCCTTCACATAGCCCCACAATAAGAAATCACATGACCTCACTCTCCCAATATCCTATCGTACCGCAGTAAGGTGGGTAGAGGCTTTCAAACGGCGAAGACCCTCAACTGTCGATCTTTCTCGCAGTGGATGTTCTATGTCAACTCACAAAGATGCATCGGTGGCCAAAGGTAGAGCAGTGGACTCGCTATGAGACATGTCGTATCAATCTACAGAGATTTCATCGCGAAAGAAATGACATGCTGCATCGTATCATTGCAATTGATGAAACATTGGCATGAGCCTATGAACCGTAAGTGATGCGGCCGTCCATTGAATGGCTTCATCCTGGGTCACTACGGGGACACAAGGTTCGCCAAACTCCGTTCCCAACGAAACTCATAATCATTTCGGCATACGACAGACTAAGTGTTATGATGTTTATCCAGTTCAGGAGGGACACACTGTTATTGCCCCTTATTAAACCTCATTTTTGCGGTACCACCCTCGTCGTATAGTTCGGGAGAAATGTTCCCGAACTCTTGGGCAACACAAAAATCTTGCGGGATAATGCTAGACCTCACAAAGCAGACACTACTAAACGTTGTTTACAGCGTGGAGGTTGGGAGGTCCTGCCACACCGAGCCTATTCTCCTGATCTTAGTCCGTGTGACTTCGATCTCATTCCTAAAGTAAAGAAGCCGTTGCGTGGGAAACGCTCTGCCAATACACAGGACATCACTACTGCAGTTCGGCGTAAGGTGACACATTAAAGAATCGCATGCGGCCGATGGTATTCTCCGTCTTCCCCATCAATCGCAATGAACCGTGCACAACCTGGGAGACTACTTTGAAGAATGTTAAACAGGTTGTATGTGCATAACAAATGATTTCCCAGTGATGTTTCATTAAGTGTAACAGGTTGCACGTCAATAAGCCGATGATTTCAAATGTCATGTTTGTTCATTCTATCCTCAGAGCGATTCCTGCACGCATGCCCCATATAGTTGCAACATTTCGTACTACATGTTACACACTTTCAAATATGTGTATATCAGATTTCCAGTGGTAGCAGTTTTTCGAGAGATAAATAATAGATGCCATGACTAATGAATCGAGCCTCATATAACAAACACAATCTATATATAGGCAAATTTTTACAAGTGGTTCTAGAAGTTCAAGTTACTCCTTTTCATCAGCATGTTACGAACCAAAAAAAGTCAATAACTGCTTGAAACAGTTGTAAAAATGTGTTTATAAATAGTTCTGTTTTTATACATAATTGTTTGCAATAGTCAACTACTGAATCGTAATTCTTAATTATATGCTTCATCATTATTTTATCTTAATAGAAAGAATTGACTATTGACTTTGTTAGCCTTTTAACAGCTGTCTAAAGCAAATCTAACAGATGTGTGACAACACTTTTTTCTTTAATTTTCACACAAGTTTTCTTTAATTGGTTTCATTAATAAATAGAGATCCGTTAAGAATAATTTGCAAATTCATATATCAAACATTAAAAAAGTTCACTTTCAAATAAAATACATTAATTAAATTAATTTTAAAGAGTTGATTTATATTAAATGTAGAAAGCATTCATCAATTCATTTGCAGGCAGGAATTTTCATAGAATTTCTTTGAAAAAAAAAGGACTCACTTGTTGGTTCTTATTTTTAAAAATGAAAGAGCAGCCCTAACTGTATTCCAAGATCTTTTCTATGATTTCTTATTTATCACTGTATCCTCAATACTATCAAATGTGATGAGTACAGTGTTGTTAATCTTAAAATGTTCCTACTTAAAATGATCTGAGCAAGTTCAAAATCTCGTAATGAAGAGAAGTTTGGATAACAGGTTCTTCAAATGTTACGCCAGCCATTCATAAAAAAAGAAATAAAAAAAAATAGTTCAAAAATTTGTTATTAGATGGCGCTGTGGTAATAATTTACGTTATCTGTCTAATGTTTACAACTCAGCACTTTAAAAACAAAGTAGTCTGTGCAAAACACTCTCTCTTTTCTATATTGCCAAAATTGTTGCCGAAAAAGGCTCTCTTAGTGAACCTGTATTAACAGAGCGACAACATCTGCATCTGCATTTACCAGAAAATTCCGGCATTAGAGGCGCGTAAGGCGTAGGCTTATGACTGTTTATTTTATCCACAAATTGATTGCAGAACATCTTGACGTTCAACCAAGTCAGTCCAAAAGGAGTGGATTTTCTCTAGTTGAAAATGTGGCTACGCCTACCGTAGATTTATCAAGTTATCTCCACTTGGTAGTTTAAGTAGACCAGTTATTTTGCCTAAAGTGGACATGCCTTAGTCCACTGTAAGGCTAGTGATGCATCAGATGTTGAAGTAATATACTTATAAGATGCACACAGTAAGGATAGTAGTGTATGGTATCGTATAAGAATAGATCTGCAACGCCTGATGCATAATTAGCACGAATGTCAGCATCCCCATGTTGTAGCTACTGTAGCATCTTTATCCTTACAAGATTCTACAGAAATTACAGTTATCCAACAGGTACTGTTGCATTCTGTAATGTGACAGTATGGATTTGTAAGACCACTTTAACTGACATTGCCGCCAACGAATGATTTATTCCTTAGAGCGAGTTAAATAATGAAAAACGAGATTATTGCGATATTTGTAAATTTACATTCGACCTAAAATCAACTTTTTAATTAATTCATTCTAAAATACTTCATCAAATTTTGTAAATTTATAAAATCTCTGATGAATTTAATTTTATTTTAATTTCTGCTGCGAATAGGTGCAGAACGCATAATAATAAGCAGAACAGTAACAAGAAAATTAGGGGTAGCCATTGAAAAATCATGAAGTGGTTTATTTTATATTTCATTTAAAATTATTTCAGTGTAATGGATATCTACAAGTGACTTATGTAAATGCTCAGTAGACTTATCACTGATATAGTCTGCTACAGTTCTTGAACTGAGTGATATTAAAATAATAATAAATTCTTCTTGAGTATCAACTTGATACGTATCACCAAAACAAGTTCTCAAAGTAATCTTTTCAATGTTAATAACTTAATAATAAGCACGCTTCTTAATAACTATTGCAAATATATAAAGTGATTGTTTTAATCGATATCTGTACAGTTCACACACATGCGAGAGTTCATTTCTTACGCACAATAAATCAACACTGAATATTAATGGCCTTTCTCTATTTCACCTGAGTGATTATATATAGACTTTCTCAACCCTTGTGTGTTCACGAGAATCATTCGATTAATGCAATTCACCTATGTGTATGATTTCTCACTACGTATTAGTTACGTATTCACTGTAGTATGAAAGCACTTTATCTTTATTATTTTATAAAGATATTAAATAATAATTAATATTAGGCTTTTCTATTAATTATCACCTTATGTGAATAAATGAACTTTAGTAATTGTACTACTTAATAAACAGTCAAAGTCCGCTGTACTGCGTCGGTATCTTCGTCTTCGTAATGGAATAGAACCCTCCAAAATGGAAGTAATAAAATATTTTAATTACTTACAGTCTGTCGTCTCAGCTTTGCCTATCACCTCGGCGACGTTGCTGCGATGACAAATATTCGTAGTGCTACTGCCAGTCTGTTCTCGATGCACAATTAATCCTAGTTACTGATGAACACTTCACCCTTTTTGGAACTTCTAACATGGCGCGTAATTGCCGCACATCTGTTTCCTTGTTCCCATAATTCTTTGTAAAAGTTCATCTGCTGTATAACCGATGACGCTGGCTACCGAGATATTCAATTGAATTCTTCTTAATTCAAATTCGTAATTAAGTATGGAACAACTTCAGCTGGAATTAAATTCACTTTTATATTTAATTCATAAACAGTTCTCAATAGAATAATAACTGCACCAACACACCTTAATCCAAATTGGCACAGTCCAAGTTTTTAATTAGCTCAGTTGAACTTGTTGAGAATTCCCCAATCTTTGTCTTCAATTACAAGAACAGTATTCCCAATAAAGGCTGCGCTGTCCTTAATAATTATATTCGGATAAGTTCTCGTGTTGATGTATAAATATAATAACGTGGGTTATTATTCACTGGATAGTCCTCCTCACATCAATATTAAATTATCAGTTCTAAACTGAATCTATTAACATCTCGTTCCTTCATAAAACTTTCCTTTCGTTTCGTTTCCTTAACTTATAACGCCTCACAGTTGACTTCATTGCACTTCATTTCATTTTCCAAAACGAACACTTTGTCCTGAATTTTTAGAGTTGACTAACATTGCATTCCAACTGCCGACACAAATTAGACGCACCTTTTGTGCTAAGCTTTTAGAGCCGATTAATTCGTACACATATTGCACACACTACTCGAATGCTCACTCACTGTGTCAAAACTATTACTTCGTTTTATGACGTATGATAGCGTTACGTAGTCTCAAAATCTGCATATTTAAATTACGACTACTCACATTACTTTGAGGGACAGAGATATAATAAACACAATAATCTTGAAAAAAAAATTTCTTTTCAAGCAAAATAAATCTTCTTTTTATTTTTCCTTTTTACTCTGACTAATTAAATTATTTCATCGAACATAATTTAATATCCTAGCAATTTCAAAGTTTTATCAACATTAAATATTTTTTTCTGTGGGCTTTTGTGGTTTGTTTTCCCTTTTCATTTCTTTTTTTTTTCTTTTTTAGTTTAATTTTGGTTTATTTATTAAAAAATAAATAGTCAGTGAATAAAATTGAAGTGAAAAATATTTTACATATGTTTAGTTTGGGATATTTTACACTTTTTTTTTTTATATATTGTCACTATCATTTAGCTAAATTCATGTCGTGATTTAGAAAAAAAAGAGCAATATTATTTTTCTTTTGTTGAATGATTTGTTAAAATAATTTTATTATAATAAATCCCGTAGGAGGAAAGAATTGATTATTTTTTCTTATTATTTCTTACTCTGACAAGGCTTGTTTGTTTGTTTGCTTTGTTTGAAAAAACTTTTTACTCCATCTTCTCCTGCAATCCTCCATAACTAAAGGAATGGGGTCCAAATAAAACTTTCCTCAATTTAATCAACGAGATCATCAATTAGTATTTTAATAACAAAGGATGAGACTAAATTATTCACAAGTGACATCCTGGAACAGCTGTTTCACGCTCGTTGGCGATCATCAGCCAGGAGTAGTCACTGTAAATAACAAGGTCTCGCACTGAGGCTGGTAAGAATGATATATCGGAAGCGCAGTAGTGCCTCAAAGAATAAAACGAACAATGAAAAACTCACCAATGAACCATTAGTGAGAAATTTCATGTGCCATCAATGTACAGGCCTCAATTAATTTTTTAATGCAATAAAATTCAAACTGCGCGTTTGAATTATTAATAATAACAATGGATGAGACCAAATTATTTACAAGTGACGTTAGTGAAATTTACAAGTGAAATTAGGATTTTACTTTTGGAATAGCCTGCCTTAATCCATATATCATCTAGATAATAAAAATATCTTTCATTTCGATATTTCTTAATTGCTCTTAAACATCGTCATCGCCATAAATTATATCTTCCAGATCAATCAATGAAGGATCCAGGCGTCACGACGTGTCATCTCCACTATGCAAAACCGATATCGTAAAACAACACTTCTAATGTCCTCAAAGTAAAATTACTCAAATCATCGTCATTATTTACTGAAAGTCATCAAAAACAATTGGAATTTCATTTTTAGAATAGAATTCATGTACCTTCCATCGGATGCAAGACAGATCAAAACTATCCAATTTCTTGACCGCTATGAGCCAGTCTTCGTCCGGCCGTGAATCGAAGAAAGCAGTCGCTGTTTTTCGTTTCATTCCTTATCCTAAACACTGTTGATTAGGTAATCAACGTTAATCCTATAAATTCACTTATCAGTTCGATTATGGTACGGACTGAGTGAGAATGATTGTATCTTTGCAATTTACATTCAACACAATGCAAAGGTAAAAGCTTGCCGAGAGGAGAAAGAATCGAGCAGGAGAGAACGCAGCAATGTTGAATCAATAATGGAATTCATTTTTAACATTGAAACCAATGTTTATAAAATAAGGCAATTATATAAAAATGTCACTGTACGATGATTTCATAAATATCCAGTTCCTAACATAAAGCCTTAGCAAAGGTGATACAATATATTGATATAAATGCTTAGTCAAGGACTCCTTCATTAGGTGAGATGACAAACCATATTATAACTCTGTAACTTCTACAATGCTGTCTTCGTTCTCACACATTTAGTTCAATGATTAGTTTTGTAATTATTTTTTTTTATTCAATAAATGGCACGCGCAGACTTTGAAGAATCTCTTGTCTAAATTTCTCCTTAGAACTCTAAAACTCTTTCTAGAACCTAGTGAATAGGGCTTATTTTATTTTAACAAAAAAGTATTTCTCAAGCGTTCATAATAACTATTTTCTACATATGGAATCGTTTTAATTAGGTTCAAAAAATAACGAGTTCTTTTTAATTAACAGGAAATGTTTAAATATCTGCTATCATTACTCAGCCACCGGAAAGGTTTTTGTTATTAAGGAATCTTTTCAAATATTACAAAACAATTAAAGAAATGTTCCAAATGCAAAATTATATACAATATAAGAAAGACAAATGAAGTCGTTAATGAAATCCTTTCTTTAGATTTGCAACTTTTTATACGTTTGGATCTTATTTACATTTTCACAAAAAATATACAATGAATTTTCTGTAAAATATAAAAGCTGTTATATATAAAATATTTAAAAAGACAGTATTAATATAAATTATTATTACGTTGATGGAATCAAGAACTTCATTCGTTGTAATGTCACTAATTTAGAAAAGATTTCATTATAAGAGATCTAATATTTGAAGCAATTTTTGAAACATTTTATGTAATGCTAATGTAAAGAATTACAACTACTGGTTTTATTTCAGAATCCTAAGCATTATGTTTTGGCTAATTCTACTTTTTCATGGTGCTTTGCTGCAATCAATATCGGGAGATCTACGATGTAACCTCACCTATAGCCCTGAAGCACAAAAGATGTATCCATTCCGATATAGAAATGGAACTTATGGAGAATGTCTATTCAAACACTCTTACTTCACCATATGCAATACTTCATCAGGATTAGAAATTAAAGGCAATTCCAGTTTAAAAGGTAAGTATAGTAAC
>JAFIDM010016569.1:0-13398 GCA_023159025.1 Thereuonema tuberculata
CATTTATAGAAAACCCGCAATGGGGTTTTAAAATAAATTTGACGCTACCTTTAACCCTATAAAGAATTGGTGATGTAACTTTCAAATTTTGTTTTAAGGAAACGATATATTGGGTGAGTGCAAAAGTTCTACCGTTTTTGGATGTGAAGATTTGCAATGGAATTGCCCTCACACATGACATTGGCAGACGATTTGCAGCATTACAATCAAACGTGTGGATGCCTCGTATATAAATGCATCATGTCTCACAAAGTGAATCATCTCAAAAAAAATATCAGAGGGTGTAACATGGAAAGCGAGAAGGATCATATAAGACATTGTTTGTTATAGGAGTTCGATAAAAAGAATACGGCAGCCGCAGCATGTCGCAATGTTTAAGTTTATGGGGAGGATGCAATGCACATGTCGTCGATGGTTTCGTAAATTTAGGAAAGGAGACAGAAGCTGCCAAGTTCAGGCTAAGAGTGCACGGCCATCACACGTTGGAGAGGACGATATTGTCCAAACCATAAAGAACAGCCCAAATCCAACCCTGCAAGAGTTAGCGGAGACCTTCAACGTACACCGGACAACGGTCGAGAGATGGCTGGTTAAGTTGGGTTTTACGAGAAAGTTGGATCGTTGGGTTCCACATAATCTGACAGCTAAGCTCCTTGCTTTCCCAGTACAAAAGTGATCCATTCTTGACACGAATTGTGACAGGAGATGAGAAGTGGGTTATGTACCGTAACGTAAATCGTCATAGGACTGTTTGTCGCCCTTCTGATCCGCCTGCATCGACTTCCAAAGCTTAACTTCATCCCAAGAAGGTGCTATTGAGTGTGTGGTGGGATGTGCAGGGAATAATTTACTGGGAGGTCCTGCCACTCAACCAAACCATCAATGCTGCCTTCTACTGTCTAAAGTTAGACAGGCTGCATTCAAATTTGGTAGCAAAGCGACCAGGTCTCATCAATCGTCGCGGTGTTATCCTTCATCACGATAACGCAAGGCCACGTGCTGCTGTCATCACTCGCCAAAAGTTACTGGGCTGTGGTTGGGAGGTTTTACCCCACCCTCCCTATTCTCCTGATTTGGCACCAACTGACTGTCACCTATTTCGTGCGTTGAACAATTCCTTCAGTCAGAAAATCTTTGATCTTGATGCTGTGAAAGCTGCCTCCGATATTTTTTTACGTATTTTCCAAGTTATCCCTTGAATGCATGAAAAATACAAATTTAAATTTTCGTGAAAAAATTTAATTGGCTTAATTTTAATCGAATTAAACCACGCGCAAATTAATAGATAAATAATTAGTTCCCACTTAAAAAGTCCATAGAAACCATTTCTCCATGGGAAAGGTTGTCCCCTACTCGCGCTATTAAGATTCGAAATGGGGAAGTTAGATTATAGTCCTTAAATATGCATACAATGTAGCAATAAGATCCACCCAGCGATTGAAAAGTTACGGTCTATAGAGTCGAACGAACAGACTGATTTCATAAGCCTAGTTTACTAGAAAAATGGTGAAATCATGTTCTCAAAAAGTTTGTAATTAAGAAACTAATGGATTCGTAGATCCGGAATTTCAAAACATTACCATTTTTGCTGAATACTATAGATTTTATTTTTATAAACATTTCTTGATTTTCTCTTGGAATGAACCAATTGAGGAAAGGCGGGGCTTCGTAGTTACAAAATATCCCACCAGGCTGCTTGCTTTGTAGGATAAACAGAGTCTTGTGCTTTGTTATAAACCGTGTAGATATTTAGGAAATCATACTATTAATAGGCAAAAATTGTACGGTTGTACGGATATTTGTAAATTTGTAAGCAGAGTCGGCGACACAACCAATCATAGCGCAGTGACGTCACGCCAACGTGTAAACATGGCGTCTCTACTATTCGTCCCACTTCAACGCGACGGAGCGCGATTACACAATTATTATCAGTATATTGACATTTTCTTTCACACATAAATGAAGTTACACTAAAATGCATGAAGTTCAGGCGTCAAAATTTATCAGAGTTTGTAAAACCTCACTTTTTACATAATTTCGGCTGTGTTCCATCGAACTCTGGGATAGCAGCTCGCTCTTACTCAACGATATAGCGGAACACGTGTCGTTATTGTTTCCCAGGAGGATGATTGGTATTGGTATTGGACATTCGTTATTGTTATTTGTTTTCTTGTAACAAAATTTGGCTTAGTCATTCAAACTATGCATGTGGGCTGTTATGGAAGTCTGGGCTCTTTAAAAAATGAGCTTAGAACATCGTTTTCAATCTTGGGTTTTAGAAAATTTCACTGTATTTCAAAATTGTGGTATTTGTTTTACTTCCGTTAATATTGCCTCTATTTTGTTTTATTTTATAAGCCTCAAATTACATGAGGGCTGTTATGGAAGTCATGGCTTTTAAAAAATTAGCTTAGAACATTGTTTTCAATCCTGGGTTTTTGAAAAATGTCACAGTATTTCAAAAATGTGGAATCTGTTTTTTTTACGTCAATATTTCACGGGTTGCCACTAGTATTATAATTAAAGAAGGATATTCCAAGCGTTTTTTCAGAATTATTACAATAAGGAAGGGCACAGTACTGAACCATTCCGTCGTGAAATATCAAAAACCGACGAATTTTTAAGTAATTCACACTGAGTTATATGTTTGTTTATCAATATCTCGTAGCATGTGCTTACACGTCATAGGTATGGGTCTAAACCTTAAGTGGTCCATTGAGAAAATTGATGAGAAAAGTCGATCCTGAATATAATTAACAGCAATTGGAGAAGTGTTTATTTTATTTTTATTTTTTTCCCTCGACTATTAAAATTCAACTACAGATCGGTCAGACAATATCAAACGATATTTGATTTCAAGAGAAGATTAATGATGATGGTTAAAACTTTTCAATTTTTAAAATTGTATCAAAATACAAACAACAAATTGATAATAAATCGATGTGGAAGCGAAGAATATAGTCCTCCATTGGTATATAGTTAATATTCTGTGGTTATGGCATTAACGAAATGAGATAACTAAAGATGCTGCAATAATTTATGCAATTCTTGATAATGAAAATAATTTTATATAGCGTTTGCAATGAGAATAAAAAGTAATGACATATGCGTAGCGCACTTATTGTCTTCATTCCTTAAGATTGTCAGATGACTTAACAGGGAAAATGGCAAAACTCCGAACGACGGTCCCAAATTATGAAAACCTCCGAACGGCGGTCCCAAATTATATAAGCCTTTTTAATGACAGATAACAGTATGCTTTGTAGATACTGGTCTCCTTGTCCTTTATCAGTCTTAAGATAACAGTATGACTGTGAAGGATAACACATAGCCAGTTATTACACATCAAATCATATAGTTTTCGCTCAACATATTTACAAAAAAAATATGTATTGTTCGAATATGTGCGACTTATGACTAAAGCGTTATTACTCTTGGTGCTTGCGGTCTACCAGCCATGGCACGTTTAAAGTGATTTTTAAGCAACAATATACAATGTTTCATTAATAACAACAATAACGATGTCATTACACTTGACACAATGTTTCATTAATAACAACGTTGGGAGCACTTCGGAGGTCGTTATAATTTGGGACCCGCCATCATAATTTGGGACCGCCGTTCGGAGTTTTGCCGGGAAAATAGTGCATGCTTGGAACCGGTTTAGTTCAAATAACACGATCTTAGTTTCATCATTGTATTGATACGAAGTCATCATTTGGATGTGCTTTCATTTGTTGTTTTCATTACCTTGTTACTAAGTCTCACATTAATAGAAATGCGTAACAATGCTTCATGTGATTGGTTCTGCTTTTGAAAGTCAAGAACCAATCAGCGAACAGATCAAACTTAACTTTCGACTTATTGGCTTTCGTTACGAGTTAAAGCCAATATCCGTAAAATATCAAATGGAAACTGCATGAATATTATATATTTTAGAATCTCTTATTTAGAACGAAATGGAATGCATGTAAATGAAAGACCGTAGAGCAATATATACCCCACAGTCCTTTGCGAACCTGTTGTCGTTTGAACATAAAATGAAAAATATCTTAAGATACGGATAGGTCCGTGCCGCCACGGCCGAGCGGTCTGAGGCGGCGGTCTGTCGTGTGGCCGCTGTGGCGGAACCGGGATTCGAATCCTGGCTGAGGACTTGGATGTTTGTTTTCTTTCCTGTGTTGTTTCCTTCTTCGTCTTTCGCCGTCTATGGCATCTTTGGGTTACCTTGCTCTGGGTTGGTGTCAGGAAAGGCATCCGACTGTAAAACCCCCTTGCCAAAACCGATTCATGATCAAGTGCGGCTTGCTCATCGGCGACCCAAGAAGAATCTTAAGATATAGATATCTGCACATTCTGATGCATGGTATGTGCAATAAAAAGTATTATTATTAATAATAATAATAATAATAAATAAATTTTATTTTCTTTAATATAATATTGAAGTCCTGTTAGGATCTTCCATAAAGAGATCCTGTCAACAGGTGCTTAGATTATGTTGTACAAATTATTTAATTACATAAAATAACAGTATATAAAAAATTACAAAAATTAATCACACAGAAAATTACAGATTTAAAGTCATTGTTTTATTACTACAGAAATACAAAAAAAAAAAATTATATTAGTAATTCAGTAGATTGTTATGTTATACGAGCCATTCTCTAACAAATTTTTTTAACATTATTGATGTTTTTTAAACCAATTTTATTAATAATAGATACATTGAATTATTCTCTCCATAACTATTTAAGATTTTTGGATATTGTAATTTTAAGTAGTTATTATTTCTCATATTGTAATTACTATTGCTAGGTATGTTGCTTTTATGAATTAGAGTGAAGTAATTACTAATTATCCAATTATAATAAAATTTCTGTTGTGGTGTAAGTATTTTACTTTTTATCAGAACATCATCATCAATTTTTTTGATTTTATTATTACAAGAATAAAAAACTAATTTTAATATTTTTTTTTGAAGATTATTAATTTTTTTATGTGTTTTATATGTTTTGTTCCATACTGAGTTTGCATAATTTATTTGGGAGTCAAAAAATGCAAAATAAATCATAATTTTTGTTTTAATTGGCAGAAAATCTTTTATATGATAAAAGATATAAGTTATTGTATTTAATTTAGCATATAAATGTTTAATATGTGTATCCCATGTAAATGTATCATTTATAATTATTCCAAGATATTTAATTGATGATTATGTGGCATTTTTTACATTTAGAAAAATTTTCATGTAGGCATTTGTGATTATGATAATATATTTTTGGTATAAAAGTTTTTATTTGTTTTCTAGGATGTATGAGCATACATTTGGTTTTATTTTCATTAATTTGCAGTTTATTATCGTGTATCCAACACTGTAGTACATTAAAATCATTTTGTAAAACGTTATTTATTCTTGATAAGTTTTTTCCATTTTTCATTAAGATTATGTCGTCTGCATAAATAAACATAGAGCAATTAGCAATATGCCTAAAAATATCATTAATATAAATGATGAAAAATAAAAGTCCTAAAATTGAGCCTTGAGGAACTCCTGTTTTTATTTTTTTATTCTTACTGTTAGTTTGATTTATAGATACACAGATCTTTCTATTTTTAAAATAATTTTTTATAATTTCCAATGTTATTCCTCTGATTCCTAAATTTTCAAGTTTCTTGAAAAGCAATTGGTAATTTATTAGATCAAATGCTTTTGTTAAATCTATAAATAAAACAAGTGAGAAATTGTTATTATTTAAATTGCTATTGATATTATTGCTTAATGTTTCTAAAAGACTAGTCGTATTTTTATTTTTTTGATAAGCAAATTGATGTGCATGAATGATATTATGTTTTTTTTAAAAAGTTATTTATTTTATTTGCTATGTAAGTTTCAATTATTTTATTAATAATAGGTTGTATAGCAATAGGTCGATAGTTTTCAATTTTATTTAAGCAATCATTTTTGTATATAGGAACAATTTTAGCAAGTTTTAGTCCTGGATATCTTTTGCTGTCAATTATTCTATTAATTAGTAAAGTAATTACTACAGTAAACATATCATTATTGTTTTTTATAAGCGAGACTGGTATTTCGTCTATGCTAGCAGATTTAGTATTTTTAAGATTAATAATGATTGCATAAATTTCTGAAAATAAAGGCTTTTCTAAAGTAATAGAGTTAACAGTAGTCCATTTTGAGTAATCTTCATTTAAAATAGTTTTTTTACATTTGTTATCTATTTTTGAAGTAATGTTACAGTAATAATTACAAAATTTATTTGCAATCATTTTTTCGTTATTATTACCAGTTGACTGTTTAATTAATTTTTTTAATTCGACATTAGTAGACTTGGAATTATTTTTATCCTTTCCTAAAATATTATTAACCATAAGCCAACACTCCTGGGAGGAGTTTTTTTTGTTACAAAGTTCTTTATATTAATAATTTCTTTTTGTTTTTTAATTATAGAATTTATTTTATTTCTAATCTTTTTATAATTTTGTTTATATATAATATGAGTTGGATTATTTTTATGCTTTCTGTAGAGTTTCTCTCTAATTCTTATTTCTTTTAATAAGCTTTCAGTCATCCAAGGTTTTTGTTTTCTATTCCTTTCAATTTTTTTCTATAATGTTTATTGTTTTGTTTTTTTTTTACTATCATTTATGTTTTTTATAATTTGCTTGTATAATATATTCGGATTCATCAAATTCTCTGTGGTATTATCATTCAATAAATTTATAAAATTATTTATTAGTTTATTTTGATTATATGTTATTAAATTTTTCTTTATTTCTGTTGTATTATGTATTGCTTTATATAATTTATCATTATAAAAAATGTCTATAGCTGTAATATAATGATCGGATATGATTTCTTTACAAATAATTCCTCTTGTTTTTACTGAATTGTCATTAAAAAAAATATGATCAATACATGTGTTTGATTTACCAATAATGCGCTGTTGACTTCTTGTTATGCCATAAATACAATTATTAAAGCCATTAGTTAATAAAATTTTCCAATAGTTTAACACTGGATTACTATTCTCCAATTTGAATAAGTCAATATTTAAGTCACCCACAATAAGAGTTGGAATTCTATTATCAATTTTTTTCTTTATTATATTGTGTAATTCTTTATTAAAAGATTTAATACTTTTAGATGGTGGTCTGTAAATACCTAAGATGTTAAATTTAATTTCATCTTTATCATCAACCAAACTTACCAAATTATTCTCAAAGTAGATGGTATCAATCTTAGTATTGGAAAATAAAAGGTTTTGTTTGACATAAATTATAATACCACCTCCTTTTTTTATTTCTCTAACATGAGCCAAAATTTTAAAGTTTTTTATTTGATACATATTTATTAGAGGTCATGTTTATTATTTTTCTTATTTTAAAAAGGAGTCTTTTGAAGGCTGTGCTAAGTTACTAATTATGAGATGGCCTTTCTCACTTGGCTTGCCATTAATTTATTATCGGTTACATTTTAGTCTGCGTTTGTAGGAAAGTGGGGTTTATTAAGTCAGTAAGTCTGTGTATATGTTTTTCCCCAATAACTTTAGGATGGATCCTCTTAAAACTTGGTATACATATTAAAGGACTAGAGATGATCTTTTATGAAGTGGTTCCATTTCGAGAAATTAGCACAAGAAAATGACTAAAATCCATTGCATTCAAAGTTAGAATCTAAATAATCCATGTCTTATGTCCGATTATACCATTCCAGTTCAAACTCAGTGAAAAATCAAGATCGCCTAAAAACCTATTCAATAGTATGTATATATATATATATATTCAATAGTATATGTATATTTAAAACCTGGCTACACTTTAATGTATAACAAATAGTTATAAGAACAAAAGTTTGCAACATCCAATATCAAATACAAAAAAAAGTTACTTTTATTGGTAACAATTTGAACCTTTGTGGTTTTTTAACTTAACTTGCAATTGAGAATAAGTATTTTAGAGAGGAAAAGTAATATGAATAATTTCATTTTTATTTGTTTGAAACTTATGTGTTTATTACATTTTAATATGTGCTGCAAACTTTTAATGGGTTTCTTGTCATTTATTTTTTAATTTCTTTGGATTAACTTATAATTTTAAAGATTTTAAATTCAGTGTAGTTTGTAATCATAGGATATTTTTTTAAATGTTTCCTGTGAAAACCAATCAAGTGTTTGCATATGTATAGCAAATATGTTATATATAAAAGTATTTACAATTTCTATATATAACTTGAGTAGATAGCTCAGTCTTCAGAAATTACAACATGAGGATTTTGGAATTTATGGAAAGTTTTTACAGTTTTACTTCTGTAACTAAAAATAAAAAGGCATATTGCAAAGTATTGTCCTGTTTGAAATTTTTAAATTGTTATTGATTTTTATCTGGGGAGTCACTGGAGTCTGTTATAAAGACGGATGCACTTTTTCTATTTGGGAGACGAGATATGATAGTATTTTTGTTTTCTTTGGAGTAAAGAACATTGTCCATTGTTTAAAGATATAGACCTCAGTTGTTAATCAGATAGGGATAAGGCTACGAATTGAAGCTGATATTTTCAAATGGAAACTATGCCTCTTTCTGAAATTGGGAACAATTCTGTCTTTCTTTTAATATTGCACTTAGAGAATTTATGGATAACTGCCAATTTGCAGTTCCCCACTGCCACAAAAATGAAGCTCAACAAAATTCAAAGATAGTAATAGATACGTATCATAATTCATATTGTAACTTACAAATGAATTGATAAGTTCCAAATGGTATTACAACAGAGTGCAGTGTTTCTGGTATAGCAGACAAAGATCTATGCAAAGACTCAGCAAGACTTAATTGTCTCCCCTTATTTATGTGAACAAAAGAGCACAAACTCGTCTACTTCGTTCACACGATCAACCAAATATTGAAGGTGTTTGAACAAAATGTGTCTACCTTTGCTACTCTCTGTTGTAATAGGGTGAAAGATAGTATCAGTCTTTAATCTTATATTCATGTGAAATAATTGGTTATCTATCTCTTGGAACTCCATTTGCTTTTCTAAGATCTAAATAGATCTTACAACTCTCAGTACTTGTTCAGGTGGCTGTCACTGATTCCTATCATTTGCAACTGTTAAATACTTGCAAATGAATGTAAAAGTTCCAAATGATTTGGTAAACTATTGAAACTCAGCAGTGTTTAACGTAAAGCTGAAATATACTCAGGAAGACTATTTGTTTCTCTTAATGTGAAAACAAAGCACCACAAATTCATCTAGTATCAGCAATAATAGATTGTTGATTTCAACAAACATTCAAAACTAGGGCCCAGATTTTATATGACCTAAAAATATTACTTATATATATAGACTTCAAAAAAACTTTAAATATGATCTAAAACTGATCTATCCATCTATATATATATATAAAAATGAATGTTTCTTTCTTTCCTTCTTTCTTTCTTTTTTTGTCCTTTTTACACTCCTAAGCCCTTTGACCTATCTGGACCAAACTTTGCAGAAAGACACTTTAGGACCCTGCGCAAAAGATAGGCTACCTTAGAATCGTTTAAAATAAATACAGCAGTCCATGTTTTCAAGCAAGGAAAAGAAACAAACAAACAAAAAAAAAAACAACACACACACCCTCACCTTATTTATAACAAAAACATAGCCTAAAATCATCATGAACACAATAACTACAGTTATCCTAATTTAATTCTTATCTTTGTAATGAAATCAGGATAACTGTAGTTATTTTATTCATGATGGTTTTAGTCAATATGTAAATAATTTTAAAGGTGAGAAATCTACTTGGATTGAAGATATTATGGAGGATTTAAGAAACGAACATGAATTTACAGAAATTGAACAGAACAATTGGTGAACTTGAAACTTTAAAACAGTTGTTTTTCATTATGTAAATTTAGATTTCTTCAAAGATAAATTACGGAAAATTGTTTATTTATAATAATGATTATAAAAATGGAATGTGTATCATACGTCCTTGACACCTCGTGAAGAGGCTTGTGGCCAGATCTCGTGTTTATCGTAATTCTCAAGCAAACGAGATCGTCCAGAACCGTCTGTTGGACTATAGATAAGTTTTTGATTTTGTCCTTTCAAAAAACATGTTAGTCATCGAAATTTCTGCCAAATATGCAATTTTATATTTTATATAAAGATACAGGTACTGTGGGTGGAATTCCCAATGTCATATTAGCTGCCGGTGCTTCCCCGCAAGGCATAAACCTCTCTGCTCTTCGACTGTTTAAGGAAAGCACTATTTCGCAATGTGACATTGTCACACACAGCACCTCTAAAAACTATATGTACACAAAGCATGAATGAAATAGATAAGTTGTTGATTTTTTTCCATTCAAATAACATGAAAGTCATCAAAATTTCTGCCAAATATGAAATTTTACGTTTTATATTAAGATACAGGTACCCCTGCAAACTATATGTACACAAATCTATTCAGAGTACATCATACACTTGTTTAACAAAGGACAGTTTATCATTGCTTGATAAATTTAATGTTTTGAAATAAGATTCAATAGTTTGAAAGTGAACATTATTTGCAATTAAATGATAATACTTTTGAAATGAAAATGCTCTGTGTGCAGCTTTTTTGCTGTAATTTTTATGGATCATTTTTACTATGCCTATAAAATTTATATGAAGTTTCCAAGATATTAATCAAGCATAGCTTATCTTCATTGCATTTTATTTTAAACATTGTTTCTCAGAATCTCATATACAGACTTACTTCAATTTTTGATTTTTCAATTTCAAGAGGGCGAGAAAAAAATAAGATAGACACAATTTTAAAAATAATTTATTTCCTCACCCTTGTTTTATAATTGATATTATAAAAGCAGTAAAGCCTGTTTTACATTTATCATTTCACTCGCCATAACCTGGACATTTCACTCGCCATCACCTGGACATCACAGATGTCCAGTAAATGGAGAGCTTAGAGCCTGGGCTATTTTTGAAGAAATGTCTAGACATTTGATGGCTGGACATTTCAATTAGCGCTCCTGGTGACGAATTGTAGAACTTAGAAGTCCAATCGATTTGTATCTATTTATTCGAAATTACCGATTACAAAAATGATTTTCGCGATCGGAGGGCATCTTTTCCTTATGTTTTCGTGGATGCTTTCATAAAATGTTACATTATTAATCAAAATCATTTCGGAATTTCGGCTTGAAAATTTGAATCGACAGCGACCGAACATCTCGAAAAGATCTCGCCACTGATCGAGATTTAACGAGACTGAATTATTTATCGAAACTGATTTATCGAAACTGAAAACAAAGAACACAAAACGATGAAAAAAAACATGAATATTTCCTATTTTAATTAATTAAAGACATTCTTTCACCTATCCGATGCATTGACTAAATGGTTTTTATATAAATCACTGCTATTTTTTCCGTAAATAAAACGTAGGCATGATTACAATTGAGAAGTGTAAATGTTCCGTTTGATGGAAGGCGTTATGGTAAGTGTAAAGCGATGCACTAATCACTCGCAATCTACCCTGACATGACCTCCGTTATGGCTTGCATTTGTGGCGAGTGAAATGGTAAATGTAAAATAGGCTTAATACTCAGTTGATAAATTGTTGTTCTTTTATAAGCATACAATGGCAGTCATAGTTATTACTTTGGCCCGAAGGTGAAAGCTGTCAATCACAGAAGTCCTTATTTAAAAGAAAAAAAAAATCCTTACTAAGTTTTAAACATTAAAATTATTTGAAGCTAGATGTTAAGATTCTGAACCAAGCCAGCTTGCCCCCATTGAAGTTCTATCAATGATTAAATCCCTTTCCTTGCTATCTCTAAACTACTGAGTTGATATTGTTGAAATTAAAAACATTGTTTCGTTAAAAATAAAATAAATTTTGGAAAAAAAAATTGCTTAAATCATTAAAATGCATCTTGCAAATTTTTGTATAATTGTTGTGTTTCAAAATTACTATATATTTCTAAATATGTAAATCTTAGTTTATTCTCATTTTGCTGATATCTTCAATTCCGTGTTCCGTGTTCATTTGTAAACTGTTTATTATTATTTTATGTTTGTTAGAACGAAGCCTTTAAGATTTTTAAACTTTGAGAAGTTTATTTCATTTGTTTCTCAAAGAAAGACATTAATTTATGTAAATAACATTATTTGAAAAAAAAATAAGCAGTAAATTTTTTTAAATGTTCAACATATTTGTATATTTAATGATTATTATTAAATGATTTTTGTTTTTCACCTGGGAAGGTGTTGAAATTAAAAAAAAAAAAGGCTCTTCTGAAAAAGATTGCTAGTCTAGTCCCACAGTGCAATTAGTGTCTTAATTGCTACAGAAACTTGCAAAACCCAGTCATTTGTGTGCAGTATTATAGATGCCAGTTACATTGGATTTGAATGCTAATCTTAAATGCCATAATTTTGTATTAGTCACGGTCATAGATTGAAATAATACTGTTTGTTTCACCGACAATAAATAAAACTAACCGTGACTGAGGGGGGAAAAACAGTTTACAGACTGGTTTTTATGCAAGACTACCTGGGACAACATTAATGCTGAATTATACAAATTCTATATTTGATTATTTCTATTTAGGATTTTTGACAAGAAATAATGAAACATGAAATTTATTCAAACTGTAAATTGAGACAAAGAAGACATGATAGAGGTGAGAATGCTTTTTACAGCAAAGTGCTGTGCTAGGTCATTCTATTTAAAGTGCTCAGGGAATTCAGATATTTATAAAACAAAACTGTTTGATAGTAACAACTAAAGCAGTAGCAGCTACCCATTTCAAGTCATACCGACAGGTGCTTTTTGGGTCAACCATCTGACGGCTCCTGGTGCCATATAGGCTAAGACAAGTGGAACTCCATTAAAGCCGTTTTTATTTCATTTTTGACGACTGGATGATAAAAGCCGTCTTTTTTTATATGTACTACTAAAATGGGCTGTTAAGGACTTCTAAAAATTTGGCCCTTCCTAAGAATGAAAATTCTGCTTAATTCCTGATGCATATATAGTTTAATAACTTGATATTAAAATGAAAACCGATTACTGTAGATCGAATAGCTTTAATAAAAACGATTCCTTTCTATGATAGCATCCCTAATTCAGAATTCCGAAATCTGACTGAAGTATGGGATTTTTCCCAGTTCTTTTTCCTCCAGACAGGTTTACAGTCTTCTGCGTGTTGTATCAGGTTTGTTTCTTGATGGTTAAGAGCCACAAACCATAGACTAACCCTCTCTAACTTAATCTTGATTGGAGAATCTTTACAATCTGTGCTATTCACTCCTAAAAGATCCTTTTCAGCTCTTTTTATAGCCATTGCTGGCTATAGCCCCTTGGAGGAATATTGGTCTAATCTCCA